>OFHS01000111.1:19129-39287 GCA_900245855.1 Calvadosia cruxmelitensis | reverse complement strand
TATTTTGGATACCCAAGAATGTGACGCGTGGCAGATGTGGTCGTATGGTCGTACAGCGAACGTATGGAAGTTACGGCCCGTGGACCTTGTTCCATGTTTGTCCTTTCATGGACTCAGTTAGTCATTTCTTCGTTGATTTGTTTTGTTTCAGCCGAATGTGAAGATCCTTCTTGCGATATCTGATGGAATTAGTACGCAAAAGAAATTGTATATGAAAGAGACAGACCAGACCAACCTTACAGCGGAATCAACGAATTCGTAGCCTTGGCAACGCGATACGCGCGCTCATGGGAAAACAAGCGAATGACGACGAGCCCTTTCGATGACAAACCAAGTGAAACCACTAGCAGATTGTTTGCTCTGCGATATAATTATCACTGCTTTTCAAAGAACGATGATGTAATATATGAAACGGAATCTTATCTGGTGTATTTCGGAGCCTGGTGCTTATTGCCCAGATCTCTTATGTGCAGTGAACGGGTTCATATTCGCCTTGTCCTTCCGCTGGGGCTCGCAAGTAGCAGATGAAATTACTTGAAATTTTTGAAGATTTATAATTATTTGATTTAAGTTTGGTTTTACTGTGCACGTGTCGCAATGATAATCGAATGGTTATTGAAATATAGAATTGTACATTTAAAATAATGTTCAACTGATGAGTGCGCGTCTTTAAGATACAAGCGATAGTCATAGCGGAATGACACAACATGTAGGCGAGGCAGGGTTTGTAAACGAGGTGATTATTGCCTGACTCCAACTGAAAAAAACGAATGATGATAGTTAAGTGTAGCACTGCGCTTGGTCCATTTTGCGTGGCGTCCGATGGGGTTTTGAGTGTGGCTTAGTGCATTTACGAGGGCAATCCCCAATTAATCCCCTGAATTCTTCGACGCATGATCAGGACAAAGCATCCGCCGAAACTGAATGGCGCAGAACGAAACCGCGAAGCGAGTCATGAGAATGTTTTGTCGAGTGACAAATTGTTGATATTACGAAAGAATGAAGCAGATCTGCTGCTCAACAGGCGGAAAATGGGATTCGTGAGCGTCGCAGCAAGAGTTAGATGCCACAAACGATGCATAGCTGAGGCATAAAACGAGCAATACGACTGCGCAGTCAATAACTGAGTGGACATCAAAGGAGTCAGAGTGACAAAATCAAACAAGAAACAGGCGAAAGAACATCTACGTAATTAAACAACAAGACACCAAGCGATTGTAGCTCACGAAGGTCGTGATTCTAGCAAATGTCAAGGCCTCGTGTCCATGTCAATGCTGCTGCTCTTGCGCAACACCTTACGTACAGCCTTTTGAAAGTCACGTGACATGTACGTATATATGATGGGATCCATAATGCTGTTCACGTAAGTTATAGTCCCTAGGAATTTCACGGTGAATACCGAGATGCCCCAGCTGGGTGCGGCCGTGTCTACGAAAGCCACCGCGACGAAGGGGATCCAACATACGATCAACACCCCTAGAACGACCCCAAGCGTTTTGGCCGCCTTAAAGTTCTTTTCCTTTCGATGCGCATGCGCGGGAAGAGCAGAGTTGCTCTCCAGCTCGTGTTCGACAGTCCTGATTCGTCGCGCATGTGACTTTGCAACGAGCAGCAGCTTGGAGTAAATCACAATGTTCATTGCTATGACAACGATGACTCCGATATAGCAGGCGTACAAGTACTCTGCGCGGTAGATCCTGGTGTACACGCAGTAGGCGATGAGGTCTTCGTCGTGGTTGAATCCGTCTGCGTGCCACCCGACAAAGGCTGGGATCGAAGAGGCGATGCAGATGAGCCAGAGCAAGAGGATCATGAGCTGAGAACGCTCTTTTGTCATGATACGATGATATTTGAAAGGCTTCGTAACAGCCAAGTAGCGATCGTAGCTGATCATGCCCAACGTGAGCACAGACAGTAGCGATGACATGACAGACAGACCGTAAGTGAACTGACAGAGCAGGATGCTATCCGTCTTCTTAGCAACCACCAATTGCACGATCCAAAGGGGCACGCCCACGGACAACACGAAGATATCAGCACAAGCCAAATTCAACACAAAGATATTCGACGAGACTTTACGTAATTCCCGATCGTGTGCAATGGCCAAAATGACAATCAGATTTGTAATAAAACCAACGAACGACATGATGGGTAAGCTAATATTAAACAATAGGAGCTCAGTGTCGCTGAGTTCGATCGCCATCTTGCCAGATCGAAACTGCAAAGATAAATAACAACAAAGTCAGTCCGATTCTCTTGGAAAGTCAAACTGCTACTACTATACATTGCAAACTACAAAACGGCTCTGTGCTGAATGATGTTTTTCGTATTATTCCTTCGAAATAAAGGGGATTGTTTTGACCAATGACGCCCAATATCGTAGAAGGAGGGAACTGTGAAACACTATTCGTGTTCGTTTGCTTTTCCTGGAGCGTGAGAGGCACTGCAATGCTTACGCAGCGCAAACTTAACGCTGCCTGTGCACGGATAGGCATCGGGTGGCACCTAATGATGACCAGTGTACTTTTGGGGACCAATCAGGCCGCCGTTTCAACTTGAATATTGCGGTGTCCCATCTTAGCCTCAGGCGTGCGACTCACCAGAAGGCCATGGTATGACCTTTGAAGTAAATAGAAGGAAGGCGAGCGCATCGAAACACGGGTGGTCGACATTACTTTCCACTCGCAGCAGCGAAAAAGAGCCGTCTAAGTCAAACACAGCTCTCATTCCAGATGGGACTCAAACGAATGATAGCCTCGACCGACACTGCAAGGAATCCATTTCAATGTTTTAAACCCAACGTTGGTCGCACACATTTAACATTACAGAAAGGACAATAGAACGAAAGAACAATTTGTAAAGATATTGCGCGCTCACTCACGATATATTTGCTTCTTTACGAAATAAAATGTGAAGCAATCGACGCACGTCTTCCTTGCCGCTGTCAAACTGGCATTCGAGGGCCCGGTTGTGTCAATCGTCCTCACCAAATACTTTTATGTCCGTCTACTTTGCGTTCTATTCATTTTAGATCATTCAAAAGGGTGGATTCATTCAACGTAATTAATGAAGATTATTAAATCGCTAATTAAATCTCATTCTGAAAGAGCACTGCGTCCTGGCTGGGTAGGTTGCGAAGGGCCGCCAAGCAGACCGCCAACAACAAGCCGCGTGGGTCCACAATCTGAACGTTGATTAAATTTTGCCAGCGTCCCATTCTAATACGACCATTGATGAAAAGTAACTTAATGAAAGGACACTTGGGTCGATTGATTGGAGGGAATGCAAATTAACCACGACCGAAGAAGATCCTAAAGCAGTCTGACCACATGAACATCTGACTAACAGACTCAACTAGAAATCACTCACCATCCACGTCCTGCGACATGCATCGATCAAGTGCCCAACGAACGTAACGAACGCAGTGTCAGAGAGTGACGCCTACCTTAGGGCGTGCAACATGTCGCCAATGAAGCGGCAGTGACAATAAAGGGGCCAAATTGACGAGCCTAGCGCGTCTAGCGTCCAGCAGGAGTTGCCATGACCGAACAAACACAGGTCGCATTGAGAAAAGCGAGGGCTTACGATCGGTGATATCCGGCCACTATAGGTGGCATTGTCAAGCGATTGTGAAAATGCCTACAATTCTACAGTCACTTGGTCGTATAGTGTCACGCCACTCCATCCGAAGCACTGCAAGTGCGTATTAAACTGAAATACTTGAAGCTACCTTCTCAGACCCCGACGACCGTCCATACACGGCACGCGAACAGTGGCTAGCTAGCAGTTTCTGTCCAAGCCGGTCCAGTGTCGAACGCACATGATTACAATGGTAATGAAGTATTTCCTATCTATACGGGTTTGTAATTTCTTTTCTTGTCTTATTCTTGTCTCGACTATATATCACTGCGTTTAATCCGTCGTAAAGAAGAAGTTACTTTATAGGGATCCAGGCCTAACTAGTCGAAGGCAGTCCGACCCGCGCTGCGTTATCACATGATCACATCCATCTATGCCATGCCCGCTGCTGCTGCAGTAGGCAACCAGAAGACCAAGACTACGCGACTGCACGATAACAACAAAGGCAGTCAGCACGCCGCGATCATCTCCAACGATAGAATGAAAACACCCCAAGTTTGCAATAAAACAACGAAGCGGAGGAGGAAGGCTTCAGTTGACATTGTTGCTATTGCCAACGACAAATGGCCCCATCTCCTGTGTGCATGGGAATAAAATAATGTTATCAATTCTACAGAGATCCGACGGCCACTTACCCTGATACCCTTCCGACCAAATGTAAGTAAACTGTCAACATGGACTCAGATTTTCCTCGTCAATCACTGATCCGTGTAATGCTCTAAAACTGTCCACAATTCAGAAAGAAGTCGGTCGGTAGGTAGAAAGCTCGTTTGGCGTAACTAGAACTGAGCCGCCGCAAGCAGCATACGCTTTGAACTCGAGTGGTTTGCAAGGCGCGCGGGCAGCAGCAAGCGCTAGCGACGCAGTAACTTATCCGTTCCTGTAGTTCGTTCTACTTGTCCATGAAGCGGAGTTGAAATTATCTCATCGCAACGTGCTGACTTGAACTATGCGCAGGATACGACAACAATGCGCCATACAACGCCATCGAATGGCCACGGGACAATGGGTTGAGGCCGTGGTCATCTCGAGGCAGCGGACAGCTATCGTCATGTTCAAAAAACTCCAAAGGCAACTGACTGACCGCCTGTCACCGCCCAGCAAAAAGGCAAGAAGCACGCCGTCAGCGTGCGGTGGCTCCCTTTGCCAAGGCACCTCGACTTGCCTTTCGTGAGTACTGCTTCATAAATGTCTCCAAAATTCAGATTGTCCTCGCATCAATGACTTGAAAACAACGGCAGTTAGCTTTCGCCATCACGCTTACGCCAACCCATTCCTCTGTTGTCAACATAATTACGGGCACATGTGACAACGCGTCTCTCTTTAAGCCACCCAAGACGCCGGCTCTACCGTTTCGCTTGATATCGTTATACGCTCATCAATTGACCTTCACTGCTGGCACGATGGCCACGCGTCGAAGATAAATTGGAAATTGCCAGGGAGCGCATGAGTACTCTTTTAAACGACAGTCTATAGGAGGAATAAGGCATTTCAAGCACGCATTCGTTATTACTGACTATATTCTATATGGAATTGTAAACTGTTTCCAGCCTTGAAAGCGTACACTACTTCGTCATTTTATTCGTCTGAAATTGAATCACGCCGATTACCCGCCTCAGGCCTCCTACCGGCCATCGACTGAATCTGCGACGGAAATGTCTTTCACTGATTGGGCATGAAGCTCGTCGCCAGGGTGAATGCCTCTGGTCCATTTTTTTATTCTGGCCAGTAAAGCTGCCTTTAGATGACGTCATGTCTTTCACCAGGTTTACTTTCAGAGTACCATCACAAATGTCGTCATGGCGACAGCCTTAGAGCTATATCGTAATTTCTTAATTGTCCGTGACATGAAAATTTTCAAATATAGACACACCGTCAAGGTATAATTATTATTATCCTAATTCGTCGTCAAGTGAACAAATTCCTTTTGCAGCAACATTAGATTCTGTCGCAGATCTTACCGTTGATTCAGTTGGCATGCGCGAGGTTGTTGCGCCGGAGTACGCGTTCACTCGCATTGACTTTTCTTGGTGGCTTGGCTTCCAGGTTTCACTCTGAGCCTCGTAAATATCTCACCTTGACTGTGGTCGTCTCACATTGGTGATCGCAGTTAGGGGATTGGACTGCAAAATGATGATGGAGCTGCTCACAGTTATGCTGGGTAATCATTTATGGACATTTCAGATGGTTTTAGTCACGATTATCAGCTCTGGTTTGCAGCTTTGGTCAAGAACACGAGCAGCTAGCAACGGATTGCTAGAGCACAACTAGACGAGAATCAAGAAC
The DNA here is from genome assembly GCA_900245855.1 of Calvadosia cruxmelitensis. NCBI lineage: Eukaryota > Metazoa > Cnidaria > Staurozoa > Stauromedusae > Kishinouyeidae > Calvadosia > Calvadosia cruxmelitensis. Next base: position 33,362 of record OFHS01000111.1, on the reverse strand, counting down.
AAATATGCCAGGAAAGGTTCAACAGAATGGCAATGTTCCGACTAGACGAAATAAACCTCAAATCATTGGAGATGATCGCTTTCAGTCTGCTCTTTCAGTTGTATTAATCTTGTAAGCTCACTCATTCAACGATTGACAGTCACTTGCAGACCATCTACACAATTCAATCGTTGCCGAATCTCCAGCTGCCGAGGTTTGATTGCCGTGGATTAAAAGTAAGTTACAATTCCAGCTGTGACTGGCGCAGCAATTGCGCATGCGTTGTCGTTGAAGACTGCATAAGCCTCAATAGCACTCGCTCACTAACATTTCATTCGTTTTCAATACAACGCAAGAGTATTTCAATAAACGATAACTTAATAAATGTTAACATCATAAACTGGACGTTAAATAAATAAGAGTTTAGTATGCTAAAGTAGGAGAGTAACAACTTCAACATGCCGAAGGAGCTGTCAAAGTGGAAAGTCATACGGAACAGATGAGCAGTGCTACAATCTAATTAGACAAGGCAACCGTGTTGGGACTTGAGATTCCGAATAATTATTATATTTACGTAAGCCGATCAAGCGTTGAAATGTGCTGTTCGCGATCTCGGAGCATTTTCCTTTCGGCCGATTTGAAGTCTTCTTCGCACTGTCAAACCTCCAATTACGAAAATATCTGTACTCTGTAACACAACTGCATAACGTAACCACTGTAACACATTATTGTAAAGAATTGTTTATATGTCTGAAATATACTACAATCAATCAATCAATCAATCAATCAATCAATCAATCAATCAATCAATCAATCAAGTCAAAGACCCGCCATAATTTTTATTTGAATTGCGTCGTCTGTCAATGGAATTCACTTCCTGATGATTTCGTAGCCGCTAACTCTCTATCATCATTCAAAGTCAACTTATTGTCTTCCATTTCGCTCTAATCATCGCTCTATTGTTTTCTTCTTACTCTTCATGCTATCAAATAACCGTCTAATGTAAGTGCAGCGTAAAAACTGCCTTCTATTCGTGTATTCTTTAATTTGTTCTTCTCACAAATCATAAGACATGAATAAAAAACAAAAAGTTCAGCTTATCAAGATCTTTGTGCTTCCACAATGCACCTATCGCAATGTTCTGCTTTGCTGCATCAGCAACACCACAGTGCAGCAACACCCTGCAATGAATGATGGACATATCACGAACAGAGGGATGTGTAATAATGGCATTGCAGCGGGCTATCTACTCATCGACATCTCAGCTCAGCAGTCCCAACATACGTTGATGAACCATTCAAACGGCCATATGCATGGAAAAACGAGAGCTGCCGAAAAGGGAGATTTACAAGTAAATGCATTCAGAACTCAGTAGTTAGAGCAGCCACAAAGCATTTCAACGTACTGTCACAGCATAGATCTGACATGTCAAAACGCTTGACGAAGGCAGAAGGCATTCAAAACTCATTCTAAAGAACGTTAAATTTAGTACGACGACGCCACAGTAAATGTACCCTCTAGAATGGTACAGCACACACATTCTCGTAAAGTCGATAAAACATGGCATCTACGTATATAGCTGGCCTTAGCCACATCATAGTCAATAGAGAGAGGACCTCCTTCTATTGACTATGGCCACATACACCGTATCCGGAGACCTAATTTTAACAATCTTACATTATAGAAAATTTTCTTTAGCCATCAGCCTGTTTTTGTTTAGCACTAATTATGTAAATGTAGACCTATACATCTTTCAACTATCAATCATTCAAACAATCGCAGAAGATCTTTAGAAAGAACAACACTGTGGAAGAAATGGTGCAATCATGGACATCATGGTGCGAATGAGAGCCAAAAGCGATCTGTACAGTCGTGCTGCAGTCACGTGACCGAGTAACGCCTGACAACAAGTTCCACTGCATTAAGGAGAGATAATGAGCTGACTCAACTGATGAAAGTGGAACATTCATTAGAGAATATAACCATCGGGTGCACACGAAATGGCGCTCTATCATCCCTGCAGGAGCCATTAATTGACAGGTGGACGGTGTCAGTGGTGAGCTACAATGAAGGGGGACCGAAGGTATGAATGATAATGGTCGCACAAGATCAAGCATTGAATGCCAAATGAGACAGTGATGTACAGTCATTGCATGTACAGTCAGAAACTTTGCAGTGCGGAGTGAAACTCATTCACGATGGAATTACCGCGCTGAATAGTACATAATCACAATGAACTAACAACGTACGTTCTACCAAAATAACCAACTTGTGTCAATTCAGTTCGCATGCCAGTCGTATAAGTAGCCGACATGCTATTTATTAATTGGAAAACAGATGTGTGGTTAAGACGATAGCAATAAAGCAATACCAACAACAAGATGGGTTCTTTGTTTTCGCTATTGCATAGATATTCCCAAACTCCATTTCAACTGGCGTTATTTCCTAAGGGATGAAGCAAGGTGTCGTCCTTTATAATCTGATCACGCCACTAGAGCAGGGGCTCGTTAGCTTCATCGATGTTTGACGTCGTCTTGATAGTGACAGATCGAGCACCCGGTAGCGTCGTGGCGATCATTTGACTATGGCACTCGACACTGCTCTCTTGTCTCTCGATTAGACCCTCTTCGGTGTCAGCTGGAACAACGAGGCTACCCGGCACCAGCAGCCTTTGATGAACTCTGCAAAGCGTCAGTGAGAGGCAACTTGCAAACACGATCTGATCTTGATTCAAAGATTAAACAAAACTTATATTCTTGCCCTCTAGAGTATCACTGATGTACCAAAAACAAGTACATGAGACATCCACTCACTTGTGACTCAGCTCGCCGACATCTTTAGCAAACAAAGCGAAGTCTTTCTGATCAAAGTCCTGTTCAATCAAATCACGAAACGAGGGATAATAGCATGAAAAGCAGCCCTATGGAATTAAGCAGCACATTAACCCACACAAACAACCACAGTGCGTTTTTTAAATTTATCCAGAGGGTTGGGATCGAGAGTAATTTGTAGGATTTTTAATATTTATGGCCGTCCTGATCTTAACGAAGAATGAATAATTTGCAACATGAATAATCAATTAATCCCTGCACGCCACTTCATATAGCACCACGGAAGATGGGATTTTCAACATTCCATTTATGTGACTGTTTGCTTTTAGTTTAGAGTTCTCTTCTCACTAAGCACAGCCAATAAGACGACCTTTCCGCGTCGTTGCTTTGTGAACTATATATTTTAGTCTTGCCCTTTAGACTCCAGTAAAACTAAAAACTTTAATCAACAGAGCTTGATGTTCAGTCTCATTCTTGCAGTACCTTCATGCCGTATCGGGCGTGGTCATATGCGTCTGCCACCCTTTGACACAACTCCTCTTCCCCTTTAAAAGGAGCAAATGGCTGTTGTTGGAGCATCTCTAGGTGATTGCGAACGGTTTGTCTGGGTTTCCTCGCCAGGCAGAAATTGGCACGGCACAAAAGATCGTCTACAAGAGACAATGTAAAAACAAGTCCACAGACAAGAACAAATGCACGACCAGCGTAGAAATTATCATCTGGAATAACAATGGCCCAGCTTAACCCCAACGATACTGAAAAAGAGCACCGCACAGTCATGCTAAGGAGAATCATGATGCGCTGGCGTAGAACAAAGAACTAGGTCTTTCTTTGACTGAAATAGGAGAAATAGAGAGCAATCACATCTGCAGTCTCACGACGGCTACTCTATCCCATGCTGCAAAATGTTTTTCAAATGTATTAACCGATTAATCTTACTATTATTATTATTATTATTATTATTATTACTACTACTCTTACTTTATAGTAATAATGAAAGAATTAAAACATTGTGGAGGGTCTGTCAAGCATACCGAAATAACAGCTGGTATAATTTTACCAAGTGCTGGATAAACTCAGCATAGCCGCGCGGGGAAGTTGCCTGAAGCATAAATATTCAGAAAGAAGTCGGTCGGTATATATATGTTAGACATTGACTGCGTCAACCACAACTCAAATAAGGCTCACAACAGACCAAAATCGATCCTTTCGAACGACTAATGAACAACTGTTTGCAAAGGCAAGCACAGTAAATTCAAGGTGTCTATTCCACAGTAATGATCTTATCAATTTGTAGAAATCATACTCGGCTTCAAGCTGGCATTTAAAAAACGACTCCGTCTCATTCTAGGCAACTATCTCCCTTATTTAACTTTGGCAAGCTTTGAGGGTTGACACGGGTAGCGTGTTTCAACGACCTGTGGCCAACTAGGGTCGACTATTCAGTGCAGGGAGTGAAACCCATACTTGCAAATGAGTAACAGTAGTTACCCTGCTTTGTACAAACAAACAAACAAACAAACAAACAAACAAACAAACAAACAAACAAACAAACAAACAAACAAACCAACAAACACAAACAAACCGACAGACAATTGCGTGTACTTAGCAGTGGACAGGTAGCTGCACATACATACCGAGGCAGTTCATCAGGTCGTAGGCCTTCATTCTATGTATATAAGTACTTTCATCTGAAATCACAAAGGAAAGACACAGTCACCACATGTTTCAACACTTATTCTGTTGGAGTTTAATTTGCACCACTGCTGACCTCTCAATGGGGCAATCTAAATCGGACGCAAGTTACAGCGGACTGACCTCGCCGTTCAATGAACGTTGTCATGGAGCCACAATCGCGTTGCCCCTGGTCACACAACAGTCGCGCTTCCATCGACATGTTGGCAATACTTCTGAAGCTTTCTTCAATTTCCCGTTTAAGGACCTACAGGTAGCACACAACAACATGAGAAACTCATCACACACCCTATGTATCATCATCATTTTCAATCCATTGCCCACAGAGTTAAACAATAAACCTTAAGTCCCATCATCCATTCATCCATCCACATCCAGCCAGTCTGATTAGTAACTTTTGATGGGAAACACTGTCAAAGGCTTTGGCGAAATCTATGTAGATAATGTCTGGGCATTGTCTTAGATTCAATGTCAGTGTCCAATCATCGACATGTTACATTACAACCATGTTGATGAGTGTTGTATGTGTTATAACTACGAGCTAGCCTCCATTCCATGTCTGTCTCCTTATGATATCTGTCTTTTGTAAGTGCGTACTAATGTTGATTCAGAGGTGCTATTACCGTCGTCATAACCTGTTGTGTATTTGTCTGACATTATATGTCCTATAGCTGAGAAACCTACATATTCTTATTGTCTCTTTATTTGATTTGCTATAAGAACATAATAATGAGAAGTGATCAAATTTTCCTGGCGCAGAAAAGGTTATTATTGATGATTCTATTACTGACTCCATCAGGCAGCACCACACAGAAGTAAATATTATTTGGCGGTAATTACAGCATTGATCTGCGGGCGGTTTCAATCCCAGCCCCCTGGATAAATCGGACAAAGTGTTGTCGACCTCCAAACATCTGGTAGCTACTAGCTTGCCAGAAAGAAACGATAGCGAGAAGAATGTAAGTCAGAGGTTGGTAATGACTAGAGCAAGGCGTTTTAAGAAAAGCGAAACCAAAAAGCAATACTAAACAGTCAGACGAGGAAGATTGCTACTGCTTCATCAAGATTCGCACCCTTTCTATCTTGTAACTGTACTGGTATTTTGCATTACTAGCCTCGTTTCTATGCTAGCCTCCTTTCTGTAAATATCGCGCCTATATAAGCTTGGCACAACCTATTTAGTTGCTCTCTCTCTTCTTGCATTATCTTAAGTGCTCTGCCACCAGAGCTAACAACATGGTCTATTCTTTCTTGTTGTGTCATATTATTGCTATGGAGTATAGTACAGCGACTATCACAATTGGTGACCAAGACGTGACCACCATTTCGCAGACTTCGCCATCGACAGTCAACCCTGGAGAGAGCCATACCGCTACAACCGTCACTGCGCTGATCAAGCTCCCGCAAAGAGAGTAGTTGTAGCTAGATACTTCATTTCTCCTGTAGTTAAAAATGTAGCAAACAACATTTGTAGAAAGTAGTTGTAATTGTAGCAAATTACAAAAATAAAGTAGTCAATCCGCCACTGGCAATGTATGCACTCCAACTCAATAAGCAGCAAAATAGCAATTAAGCAATCAGTCTCACACCTTTGGAGCATCAGAGCCAATGTTGGTGTTTGGACCTTTCTTTGATATCAAAAACATGCGAAGAATCTGCCGCTTTGCCCACAGAACAAAGAACAATACAGCCTACAAAGCAAACAGACCAGCAAATAAATTGGCTGCTGAAATATATTCTACAAATTGCTTTCCTTAAACTCATCAGATTGTTCGATACATTCGAGCATCAGTAAAGGTCACGTTCTGCTGTATTACATAATTCGACCAATTCAAATCGATAGACAGACATTTAAAGGGTAAGTTACTTTAATAATCCAAACACAAAAATGTGATCACATCATATGCCACAAGAGAAGGTAATTGTAAGCCAATAGCACAGCCACAACTGGTAGATACAAAGTACAATTCCATGGGGCCAAGTTCCCAATCAGCCATAGGACATGCATGCATGCATAATTTGTGATACTGTCATGACTGGTTGCATTTGTGACAAGCATGTTTGTTGGGTCGCATACACCAGTACTGAACAATTTATCAACATACCGTCCCAACAAATGTGAAGGTGATGAGTAGCTTTGAGCCGCCGAGTTTTGCAAGCAAAGTACTGTCAGCATTACTGACAGCACTGGATGGCATGATAATGTCATTCAGCTGCTTGGCCAATGATCGAATGTCTGTCATTGATGACAAATTAACAGCACTTCTGCAAAATGTCACACAAAAGACAAAGTAATATTCTAAGTTGTTAGAATTCTATCAGATTGTATTGCCATGGCTAAAAATGAAAACAAGAAAATATGATCAAAATGCATGAAGAATGGAAGATTCTAGCTGTGTCTGACTGTCCCCATATGCCACCTTCAATTGCTGTCTATCCTTCATTGGTACTTTCAGTTCATTTTTCTTTGCTCCCGTGTATTTACAAATCATCTTCAAAAATGACATCTTGGTTGAGTTTGGATTTGGTTATCATAGGTAGCAGGTCTCAAAACAGTTGAATGGATGCACAGAAGGCATGCCTATGCTGTGGCGGGGCTAAGCCAGTGCCATAAACATTGTGTACTCGGAATGTCCCATTGTGTGCAATGAATAAAAGATAAGCAGGTTCACAACCATACAATAACACCGGTTCAACTGTTGATCCGAAAAGTCTCAGTTAGTGTTGTAGTGTAGGCTAGTCAGTAGAACAAGTGCAATCAGATTGAGCGCTGTGGAATTACAAATTAATATATTTCACAAGAGCATAAGATTACGATCAAAATGATTATGTGAAACATATCATTACGAGGTAGCCAATCAGGGTACTGCTTTGTAAGGGCATTAGGGAATTCCATACATAGCTTTCAATAAACTATAACACCTAAAAACACTTATCGGAAGTCCTCTGTCAGAGGGACAAATGTGGGTGGTCATGATGACATGCAAACGTTTTGTCTGCAGTCACACCATTGTATTAATATATATGTTGCTGATTCATATCCTTGCCGGTTGCCCTGAGGTACTTGAAGTCATTGACGTTCTTGAGAGCTCTGCCACAATGTAGTGTTAAGCTGCAAGCTGGAACTTTGCCATAAGTTAAAAACTGGGTCTTTTGCATTGATCTGAAGTCCAATAATGCATGATGCTTACTCCATATCAAGTAAAATTTCTAGAATATTAGAAACATCTTCGCTAAAACATTTCCAAGGACACATGTCCCAGTCCCCTAAGTGAACACCTGCAGAGATCTTAAAACCCTTTGACTTCACCTTCACTAAACAAACCATGCCTTTGGCTTTTGCATCAGCACAATTATACAGTAATCGTTTCAGATGCTTCTCGTTGTGCACTTGAGATTCAGTTCAATTTCTGCTTTCACCACACTTCATGATTCTGCAGAGGGTGCTGGCATACAAAACGTTTATCTGTCCACTAGTGGATTCAGATACTCAAGTATAGAACCCTTGACTGTCCAAGGACATCATCTGCGTTGGAAGGATACAGAAATGATGTAAGTACTCGCATTATATGCAAAATGCAAACGGTGCCGTATCGATTACGACGACTACAATAGCCGATTTGAGCTTCTGGATATGAAATCTCTCGAGTATCGAAGGATTGTGCATGATCTATGTATGTGCTTCAAAATTGTAAATGGACTTGTGGGCACCCCCGTTGATGCTTTCTTCAAACTGCAAAAGTCTCCTTATGAAACAAAAGGGCATTACTTCAAGTTCAAAAACAATGTTGAATCCTCCATGAAGAATTATCGCCGCTATTTCTTTGCATCAAGCATTGTAAACCAATGGAACTCCTTACCTGATTCTCTCGTATGCTGTCGATCATTATCATTATTAAGTTTAAACTGAAGTCTATTGATCTCTCTAAATTACGTAAATGTTTTAATTTGGCTTTATATAAGTGCTGTGCACAGCCATTACTTGTCATATTCACATTATTATTCTGGAACCTTGTATTTAATGTTCTGATTGTATCATCTCAGTTGTTGTTTTGCGCGTCACAGACGCTGTAATTAAATTGTAAACGCCACGACGAAGACCATATCTCAGTCGACGAGCCTCAGATTAAACCACAAGGAAACAGTCCAAATTTTATTGATTCTCGTGACAAATTTAATGCACGGTCCTCCGACGTTACACAAACACACTACTTCGTGACTTTCACGTGGCTTGTCAAATAACATGTAAAATGATACGTAACATGAAACAACCAATCACATGGGACTCACGAACAATACAAATGTCAACAACCAATTTCAAAGGATTAAGTTTTTCAACAGTTGTGAATAAAATTGCGCAAACAAACAAACAAACAAACAAACAAACAAACAAACAAACAAACAAACAAACAAACAAACAAACAAAGAGGAATGCATTTTACACGTGTGCAGCAACAAACAGAAAGTTTAAGCGGATTTGGCAAAAATCTTTTCTAGCTGTTAATTGTGATTAGTGCTGTATAGTAATTCGTAACTCCGTTCTGAGCTAAACAGATTGACATCGATTGATGTTATGCTGCATTCAACATATCCAAATGTCATTTGCCAATTCACAGGTCTTTTCCAAAAGTATCGTCTGAGTGTTTGCTCAGTTGGCGCTTCATCTGCCCTTTGTCAATAAAAACATGATAAAAACAACCGGCGAGCGTGTTGAGCTATAAATAATCTTTCTTAGGGCCTGTTTACATGAGGCGGGCCAGCCCGGTTGGCGCCGGGACGGGCTAATTTTGTCGATTGTTTATATGGTGACTTCCTGTCCGGGCTGGCCCTGCTTCAGCCCGGCAAATTTTCGCCGGGCTGGTCTCTGTTTCTTCTACGCAAGCGTGTTCGCCACATTTTATCACGTTGGAGGCTCGTCTTTCGGTCTGCATAAACTCTGGTTGTCCTTCTATTTTACTACAAGTGCATTCTGTAACTCTTTTTACGGAATAGGACGATCAGAATAGAACTCATGTTCAATTACAAACTCGATCACTTTGCCACTTAATCGAAACTATTTGCTTTGGATTCCATACTGTGTATTGATGATGAAAAGCGAAAGAAAGATACGATGCTAAGCTTTCATTGACGCACATGAGTGGACAAATTATCCGTTGGCACCAGATGTCAAATTTATGTCACCCTAGCGCATGCGTAGAAAACTTCAACTGCCAGGCCAGCCTGCCTGATATTGTTTATATGGCATTTTGTCGCATTTTTTCATCTCACCCAGGTGGGATCCCACCTTACCGGGACAATCATATAAACGCACCACAAAGAAACAATGCGAAACAATAGCAGGCAACAATCTCACTCAAAGGTGTCAGCCCGTCTAGCTGGGCTGGTTCGACTCATGTAAACAAGCCCTTAGAAGGAAAGCAGAATTTTAAATTGGTAGCAGCCTATTGCAGTGGAATAACTTCAGCCCTTCTTGTTTGCAATACCAGTTTGTTCGATTCCCAAAGCAAGACTTCGGGTGACGCGACATTGTTTTGAATGGCTGTCTTTCATGAATGAATAATCTGAGCAGCTGAAAGGAGACTGACTCCCTTTGTTCTAAGACATTGCTCTGCCCCCAACAACAGAGAACATTTGCACGTGCGAACCGCTGCACTCAACCGGACAATGAAAAGAGAAGTTCCCTTCGCGATCGTCATTCGTCGAAACACGGGCAAATACTTTGTTACAAAAACCGCAATTTGCTGTAAGTGTGATTTTTGAACATGTAATCACAAAAATACTCTGCGAGCTTATGATAAAACGTGCTTTGCGAAATGAATGTCCTTCCTTGCAAAAGGAATTTTAAAAGGAATTGTAACAATTACATATAAAACCAGTGTAATTTGTAGTTGAAATCCGTTACATTTTTCTATAAGTAATTTGTAATTGTAATTCGTTACAAATAAAAAGTAATCTATACAGCACTGTTCGTGATGTGTCTGCTCCTGAAACTTGCTGATTAGGTTTTGCAGATGCAAGGAAATGCTCTGATCTCATTGGATAAACATTGAGCATTTATATGTATGCTTTTTGGCTTCTCCTGAACAGTGGAAACAGGCAAGATGCCGGATGTCGTTTTCTTGTGTGTAACCTCAGCAATTCAATTTGAATCTGTTTGGTCTTGATGGTCTGGCAGTCCATTGCTGAATGACCCTGCTTCATTCTCGAATCAACAATCATATGAGTTTTACTTTTCCTGGACAAATTCTGTGTGATGACAGGCAATGTTTTTTTCACTGCACATGAACACTAACACCATGACATTACTTCGGAAAATTCAGCCTAGTGGAAGAAACCTGGCTTTAAACTTGCCCAAAGAGGTACATTCAACATGAAAACAGGTCACGCATACTATGTCGCATAGCACACAACAGACATTTTGTTGGCATTTTTCTGCTTTTGCAAATTTTCAACAACTCCATGATCAACTGATGAGCTTATCAGTTTCAAGTCATCATTTTACTGCAATGTCGTTGAAAATGTTTGTGAAATCACAACATTGGTCATGACATAGTCCTCTTCACATTCAAACTTGTCTGCAAAGTGTGTGTTGGTGTCACATTTCTCGTGTCTCATAACAATAGACTACTTTACGGAAGAGTGCAATTTTGAATCAATGAATCACTTAACATATTCATCCTTCCACACCGCCTCATTTTTTGAGTTACCTTGCTTTTAATTTGTTGATTTGTCCTGGCACTACAGGATTTGGATACTTGTTTGTGCTTTGAAGAATCTTTTGAACTCAAGCTTCGGACATCAGCCACAAAAAAATATTTTGTTGAATATCAGAATATGAAAGACCTAACCCTAACCCTAACCCTAATGATTACATAGCGACCAAGGGTTATCAAGCTAACTTTGACTTTGTTTCAAATTCGAAATTCCTTTGTAACATTCATTTGTTTGTGAAATTCAGTGCCTTCACACCATATAAATGGCGTTATTTGACACCATTTGTTTTGAAGCAAAGATTGGCGCATACCGCCAGGCGATGGCCCTTGTTAATGAAGTTTGTTCTTTTGCCTTGGCCGGACTTGAAATCCGCAAGGGAATGCACCGTAACACGATTTTCTCATGTAGTTTGCGAACTTCATGAGAGTACAATCGCAAAATAGAAATTTCTGGTTTGGACTGTTCTTAGGAGTAATGATTACAAATTACTGGCCAAAAACGTAACCAATTAAAATTACTTCAAAAGTAATGAATTGAAGAAATTCGTTACTTTTGAAAAATTACAGCACAACACTGGCAAAACCAATGGAAAAAATCAGGACACGGCCCCACAGGGTTCAGTTCAGTATGTAAAATTTTAATTTTGCGCGGAGAACGCTAAATTTCTGTTCGTACGATTGCACGGATCTTTTCTCTATTTCGACGTAATTTACACCTGCTAATTCAATTTATTGGCAATATTGTGCGGATTTTGTTGAATTTCTTTTAAATGCGTGGCGCGGAATTTCGGAGCTGGCTTCGTGCGGTAAACGTGTTCCCCGCGCGGGCCCTACTTTTCATGCTAGGGTTCAGCTTCACTGCTTCAGCAAACTGAGAATTAATTTCCACGTAATTTGGAGCCCTATTATCACTTTACACAAGAGACATCTTGCTGGTTACGGAAGTAGCGCCAGCCGCCAGGATCGTATATTGGGTAGATAGATTGTTTTCAACACAAACGTTCCAAGATCGGCAGCCTATGACACAGTTGACACTTAGAGTCGAGGGGCTGAATTTTAATAAAGATTGGTAAAATCGAAAGTAGCTTCAGCAGCTTGACAAACTAACGTGCGCAGCTAGCCTAGAGAGTAACAAAAACCCTGCTTTTGTTTCACCAGACTAATTTGCAGGAGTGGATAGTAGCGAACTAAAAGTAGTTCGCTAGACTAGTGAACTAGTTTTTTGACTAGTTTCTAGTTTTCTGACTAGTTTTTCCAGGCGTTAGTTTCTAGTTCTAGCGAACTAGTTTTCAAACCAGATATCTAGTTCGCTAGAATCGGAAATAGTTGTGACTAATCGCTAGTCGCGATTTTCAATCTGAAAGAAACACAGCAATAAACACAGCACGGAGAGCACGTGTTTTGACTTTGTCACGCACAGCCGCTCACATGAATTTTCCATCACAAGATAATGGGCTGACATTTACACCTTGAACAATAGCTGGCTCAAATGACGAATAGGTGTTGAATTACAAAAGCCGCAAAACCAATGTAAACAAACAGTCGCGCGAAGGAGAATGTTGCCGCTTCTTCAAGATTTGTAGCTATTTCCAAGGCTTTTTCAACGTGCAACCAAGACCTGTTGGAAATACAATTCAAGGGACTATTTCTCAGAAGCTTTTCCATGTTTTCAAGAAAGTCATTCAAAATAAGTTGCAAAAATTTCCCGGAATGTTTGTTCCGAGATCCAGAATAATTATCGAGTCCGTTGCGATGCCCTAAATGTTTATATGTGTGGCTCACATTTGTTAGTTTCAATAACTTAAATTTGTGCTTACTTGTTGACCTGCATTTTGCCCACTTCTTGTTGTGTCTATGTTTGTTGCGTGCATATTGCGAAAACAAATTTGTAGCGGAAAAATCTAGCGAACCAGTTTTTAGAAAAAGTAGTTCTAGTTTCTAGCGAACTAGTTCTTATAAAAACTGGTTCTAGTTTTAGCGAACTAGTATTATTCGAAACTAGATCTAGTTTTAGCGAACTAGAAAATAAATCTAGTCAATCCACCCCTGCTAATATGTAGCAATCAAGAGCAGCTTGTAGAACTGTAGATGCATTTAGCAGCAGCGAACTGCAGCTTTCAATCATGATTCAGAAAGAGAAAGAGAGAGCAAATTGCATTCCGGATCTTCCAAAGCTCATGTGATAAATACCTGAAGAAGGCACTCCTGCGATGAAAACACAACCAGGCAGGCCTAGTGGTCAGGTGCCATTGGAAGTTCCTGACGACAGCTGGCGAACATTCACCTCCATTCTTGATCACATAATTATTCGTGAGTCTGCTATGTTTATGCCGCTTGATGGCGATTCAGATGACCAGAATGGTGACTGTCTCTGTGACAGTGACCACATCAGCAAGAGCACATCAGCTAGAGACCTTGGTACCTTGCCTTGGTTGAGAGACATACAACACTTTTTCAGGTAGCGGTCACCGTCACGCTTTGGTCGAGGTTATGGTCTCTATTTTAGCCTTGCTTTGGTGGCATTCAAAGCGAGGCCTGACCATAAGGGTGGCCCATTAAGTTTGGCACACTAACAGAAGTACAGAACACTCACTTTTGCTTTTTGGTAGTCTTGGGACTTCACTTTTGCTTTTTGGTAGTCTTGGGACTTTGGTGAATGTCACTTACGCTCTTCAAAGCTTTTTGCATTGAATGGGGTCTATATATTGCTGGAGGAGGCAGTTTGCGAGGTGCCATGTACTTCTGTCCAATCGTTCGTTGCCTCTTGGTTTGAAGACCATTCAGCGCTTGTTTTCGGTGGATGGTAAGTTTAGTTGGCCAACGTACGTTGGCAACTGATTGGATTTAAGCATTAAGCATTTTGGGCTTGCTAATGTCCAGGGAATGTTAGGGCTGAATCGAAGGATTTTCGTGACGAGTTTGCAAATCCAACGAAATGAAACCTGATCAATTTATTCAATTACAACTTTCCTCTGAAATATTAATCTGATTGATATCGATAATTTCGTAAAGCAA
>OFHS01000111.1:0-13762 GCA_900245855.1 Calvadosia cruxmelitensis | reverse complement strand
GTGAAATCCCAAATGGCACATTTTCCGCTTTTCCAGGGGATCTGGGTTAGGCCATCTGGCCTTTTCCCATCACTCCTTGATAGGCCTGGTGGTTCTAAAATGGCTGGCACATGGGCAGAAGATAAGGCTTGTTTGATTATGTCGTTTGCTTCTGCGTGGCGTGACCAACGGCCTGCTGATTTTTTGCATGCTAGGCCGTGTCTGCCATCTTCCTCGACCTGTTCTCCGCATATGCAGTGCTGCTGCTATTCTGATATCTGCATCAGAGAGAAAAAGACCAAGAGGGGCTGCTGGTAAAGCTTCTAGCCAGGCCCCGGATTCTTTCGCCTGAGCTGCCAAAACTCTGGCTCTGTTGGTTGTTGAGGTAGCTTGCTCCAGTAGGTACGTTGTTGTGATCTCAGCCAACGGAATGTCCCAATCCCGTTGTTTTGACGATGTTGGGTGATTATCTTTGACTAGCTGCTGCCAGTTCTCCAGAGAGCATTCATAGCCCGGTACAGTACAGCTTTTGAAAGCTGTCGGCAGGATTTGGGTGACCAGGGTTGAACATCCCTTTGTAGAAGATAGAAAGGCAGGCAAAGCTAAAGACTCTTCTCTGCGTATCCCAAGACCTCCATTTCTCACAGGAAGACTTGCTTGTTGCCACATGGTGTTGTTCATGTCGATGTTTAAAATTGTGCATGTTATATTCCGAAGTGAGTTATCCCATTGGTGTAGCGCAGGGTTGCCGTAGCAGGATGAGATCCGTAGGATGTGCATAAGCTTCGGAATGGCGAAACAATGTCTCAGCAAGTACAGGGCGTGGTGTGCATTGATTGTATTCAACCTCTCGTCCATCAACTCAAGCTCTACTCGCTTCCTAGTGAGGATGGTGGTCATCGCTCGCACTCCAATTGGTGCTCCCAGTACAGACAAATCCTCTGGATCTATTTCTCTGAAGGTTTCAAAAGGTGAGCTCACAGGGGAGGTTGGTGAACAGTTTACAAATTCACTTTTGGAGCAGTTCAGTTCTAGGCCCAGCTCCTTCCCTAATGCATGTATGGTCTTCAAATCGTCTGTCACTTCCCCTTGAGTGCCACAAATTGTGCCGTCGTCTAGGTACCAAATGTTGACTGGGGATTTAAGGCTGATTATCATCTTTTGCAAGGCGAGACTGAAGAGGAAAGGACCTAGAGGATCCCCTTGTTGGACGCCTTCAGCAGATCGCAGGACGTAGTCCTTCCCATAAAACAAGTAGGATTCCTCTGAGTAACACTGATAGTCGTAGTTGTACAGATGCGGGAAAAGGCTGTTGCATTGCGTTAGAAATTGGTCTCTCCTCACCTGATTGAAAGCGTTCTTGAAGTCAATTTTAACGAGGACGTGATCTTCTGAGTTTTTCATAGCTATTGATAAAGCATGCACAGCCGCTTCAACTCCACGTGGCGTACCTGTACCCAGTTGATGGGGAGTGAAGAATTCTTCGCTCTCTTCTCTTGACGAACGTGTGACTATTTTAGAGCATATTCTCCTGAGTACATTTCCTACTGCGATTGGCCGCAAGCCTCCGTCTTCTTTGTTTAAAGAGGTTATGAATGTGCATCAAGAATGTGCTGGTGACACAAGTTGCTGATTGGATGAGGGCACGTTCAAGTTTTTAAAATAATGATTGTGCATTATTTCAGCCGCTCTTTGACACTGTTTGCAGCCATGATGGTGTGTGACTTGCGCTTTCTACCTGTCAGGTTATTGATAACTAGGAAGACGTCACTACATCTGGCAGATTCGTGATGGCGTGACTTTTCAATTGCTGTGCTGGTAATATACTCACGGACTCGTGTGTATGTTTCCTTCAATTCTTCAAAAATTCCTCTGTCGTTGTTTGGGTTAACGACTTTCAGACGTGACCTTGCTCCTTTGATCTCGTAGTCTGAATCCCACACGCTCTTATTTTGTGCAGCTTTACGTTTTAGCAATTCAGTTTTTGCAGCGTGGTGAAGGGCTTTACTGTACGCGTCGTAGCCACTCCGTCCGTTGTTGTAGTTGAGGGCTGCACCGACGTATCTTTGCCGGGTTGCAGGGTTGCCTAGAGCCGACCAAAGTGGTGGTCGTTTGGTTGCGTTCGCTTCGGTTTCCATTGCTTAGTGCTGAGTTTGCAGGTTACTATGGCATGGTCTGACTTGATGCATTTTGACCTGACGGTGCGCACACATCCTAGTACGCGCAACCATTGCTCTCCAACGAAGATATAATCCAATCAGGCTTTTCGTTTTTGGGTCCGTAGAAATTCACCAACTGGCTCTGTAATTGTTTCATCACACGCTTGGCGGCAACGTGTCCACTGCTGACGAGAAAACCGAAAACAGCGTCTGTGTGGGAAGAGGTTGCCTGCTGATGGCGATGCTTGTTCTTTATTACCGTACCGTCTACTGGCAGGTCAGCGTTCATGTCTCTTGCGATGATCGTAATTTCGCTTTGGGGTTTGCTGGCAGGTAATTGGTCCATGATGTCGATACACGTGTTGGCCTCTTCAAGCGTTGGGTGTGTCGCCGTTTGCATGTAACAGTTGATAATGTGAGCTCTGTCTTGCTGAAGCTGCAGAGAGATAGTTGCACATTGTGGATGGGGTGACTCGAATTGCAATAGCGAGCGTTAAGCTTCTGGTGACAGAACAAATCCCACCCCTCCTTGACCTGCACTGTTAGCGCTGGTGAAGTGTGAAGATTAGGCCACGGGAAAATGCGCTACGCTTACTGTTTCCATGATGCGCAACAGCCGTATCGCTACAGCCAGAAGCCATTAAAAGCCAATCAACGTCTGTTTCCATGAGGCGACGAGCGTAGCGACATGAAACACGGTACAGTCGAACTTGCTTCATATCCCGCCCTTTGTAAAGACCAAAAGTGGGATATAAAGCGAGGTGAATTATTAATCGGACTAAGTACAATATAAACAAGCATTTCCTTTGTTTTAACTTAGAATCCTAAACATTTCAGCAGCAGCAAAGAAGTTTCTTCACAGTTAACAACAATTGATGGAGATTAGCATTAGTTTTAACAGTAACACAACTAACCAGTGACTTCTGACTTTGGCAGAGCAACAACTGACCTGTTGTCTGAGCCCTCAATGCAAAATATTTCGAATAATTTGCATACATTGTAAGACATCCTTAAAAGGGGACAATAAGCTAGTTTCGCAGGAAATTAGGAAGAAAGTACTGTAGCGGCATATTAAGCGAGATGGGATATTATTTGAGAGGATATAAAGCAAGGTAAGAATATTAGAATTTGCAGTGCAAATGACAAGTGTAAATTGGCTTTGTGGGATATTAAGCGATATTGGATATTAAGCGATATTGGATATTAAGCGAGTTCGACTGTAGTTGGCTTTAAACTCCAATGCTCATTGTTGTTATGCCGATGTATGACGCACTTGTTTTTGTAGCAGCTGTTTGAGTCGATCTTTCCTCGACAACATCCACCCTTTTTAAAAATAGATTTCCGAGTTTTTTGGTGGGTGAAGCGAACAATTGACGCTCTCCTCCCTTTTGTTGGGTTATCATTGGTTGTAAACTCAGAGAGCCATTGTTTTGTGATATATGATGCAATAGAAAAATGCATGATGGAAAATCACAAGAATAAGCCCTATACCGAAACATAACGAGGCCAAAGACAGCGACGACTATCGACCGATCTCTATTGTGCCTGTCTTATCCAAGGTATACGAACGCCTGGTGCTTAAACAAATTGCCAGTTTTGTATCTAGTCCAAGTGACGGCGTGCTCAAAGACTCAGTCGGTGCCTATCGCAAAGGACATAGCACTACAACTGTCGTGGTGGCCATTCGCAACGATATCAACCGCGCTATGAAATATGGACAAGAAGCTACCTTGGCTGTTCTTGCTGGTTTCTCAAAGGCATTCGACAGGATTACTTTTGCCACAATCCTGAAAAGACTTCATGAGAAGGGTTTCTCAAAATCATGTCTGCCATGGGTCGCCAAGTACTTTATTGGACGTAAGCAATTTGTTGAAATAGACGATCGTAAATCGGACCTGGTGGATGTTTCCTTCGGCGTACCGCAGGGTTCGATACTAGGTCATGTACTATTCAATCTGTGCGTCAACGACATCTCTGATCAACTGGAAAACATTACCACATATCAATATGAAGACATCAATCGCCCCCTACAAGCTGGAATTGAACGAGGCTGTCTTGGTAAAAATTGACTTCTCAAACGCCTTTAACCAGCTGCGGCAAGATGCAATGCTGTCGGAGACCAGGAAACACTTGCCAGGCATGTACCCCTGCGTATACCAATCATACCCCCAAGCATCGGCATTGCTTTTCGGTGAAGATCTCTTCATCAATTCAACTGAAGGAGTTCAACAAGGTGATCCCCTTGGTCCTCTGCTGTTCAGCCTAACAATACAGACGATGATTGATTCACTGGAAAGCCCTCTGTCTATGGCCCCGTTTACACGATATAATATGATATGATATATTTGTCAAATATTGCAATAAAATTACAATGTATGACAGGCAAGCATAGGTAAAGAATTTACACTATACTTGCGGCCTAATAAATTTTACAAAACTGTTTCAGATCAATCAAGTCAACAGCATGCTTGAATTGACTAATGGTTGTACTGTCTACAGCATCTTGTGGCAGAGAGTTCCAAATGGGAATCACACCATTAAGGAAACAGTCTGCAGATGAATTGTTCACAGGAATACTGGAAATGGGACATAGCTGCAGATTGTGACCTCGCAGAGTGTATTTAGAAGAGTAAACTTAAATGCTGATTTCGGATCAATGTCAACGTATGAATTTACAGTTCTATATGCCACCAACAAATCTGATCTTAAACGCCGGTACTTAAGAGATTTAAGGTCCAGGAAGTTCAAACGGTCGGAATAGGAAGACGTAGGTAGATTGCAGCGGATAAAAACCTTTCGAGCGAATCTTTTCTGCACCTTTTCAATACAGGTAATGTCCTTTAAAAGAAAAGGGCTCCACACAGGACTACATGACTCAAGAATTGGCCGAATATAAGTCACGAAAGCGAGAGGTTGTAACTTGTAATCATTGCTCGAAAAGCATTTCAGCAGCAGGTATGAACGGGCGTAGGCTTTGCGGGCAATCGACGAACAGTGAGTCGAGAACTTCAAATCAGAGGACATAATAAATAACAAGCCGAATCACGTACTTGCTTGTCAGGAAACAGGGTGCAGTCGCCAACAGTATAGGTTAAGGCAGATACACTTTGATTTCCGAATGAAAGGGTGAGTGACTTCTCAGGGGCAATACGGAGTTGCCACAAATGTGACCACGAGTAAAGATTTTGCAGGGAGGCATGAAGTTCATTTGGTGAATTGTCATCGTAGCGGGCAAGGTAGAGTTTAGCGTCATCAGCAAATAGCTTCATCTCGGATCGTAGGTATAGACAGTAAGATGTATCATTTATAAAGAGCAGAAACAAGAGTGGACCTTAGACGGAGCCTTGAGGGACACCACTAGCTAAGTCAAGCGAAGATGACATTTCATTTCCAACAGATACGCGTTGAGAGCGCCCAGTTAGATACCGTTACCGATACCGTTTCACTTTCCGTGCCGTTTCCATTTCTGCTATCTTGGACGAAAATGATGCCGTTTTCGTTTCGTTTACACGACATCGTTTTTCTTTCCGTACCGTTTTCATTCTGTTTACACGAAGACGCTCGGGTCCTCAATACTATTATGTTAGGTGTCTCGAAATTAATGAAAAACATCCGAATGAGGATTTGGCGCGGAAATTTGATTTCTACAATAAGAGTTTTTACAACACCCAATCGGGGAGATCTGATCTTTCTCATTTTACTGTAGAATGCAATTAATGCTTTGCCTGGAGGATAACTTTGATTTTTGTTATTGCGTTTTCATTCCAATCATTTTGGCAATGGCTAAGAAAGAGGCAATGGATTGTTGTTGACGTATCCATTAACATATCGTGGCTAGCCGTCGTTAACAGCGAAGACAATTCCAGTCAGACACGACCGGACACGACAGACCGTAAGGCAAAAGTGAGGCCACAGGCTGTTTATCAACAAAAAAGGCGAGAATTATTCGAAGCGAGGTATCGTTTTGGCCCCTTCCCTTTTTGGTCTGTTTACACGACGACAAAACCTATCCGCTACGTACCGTTTTCATTTCCATACCTCGCCAATAACGGAGCAATTTGACCCCGCAAAAGCGTTGCGGAGCGTTACGTTTCCATGCCAACCGGGAGGCGTTGAAAGGATGGGCTCTTTTGGCGATGAAGCCAAAGAATTCATCCACAGTGTTGGTAAAAGAGTTATCACAACAGATGGGTAATGCTACAAGCATTCTTTGCACCCTCAATGCTGGGGAAAGCTTGCGTGAAATTTTTAATTTGAAAATATCAAAGATTAATTTATTTTAGGTAGTATTGTATCTTTTAGCATTGAAATTTATTAGGCAGAACGTGACTGTGATTTCATTGTATTGTAGATTCATAATACTGGAAATGTCGTTATAATTCTGTGTTATATGCAGAATTGCAGAAGATACAACCTTTACGCACACGCCAAACCAGCGATATTAAAACGTGCGAGGATACAATGCAAAACGCAATCGACCGGCTATCATCATGGTCGATGGACAACAATTTGATGCTCAACGCTGAAAAAGCCAAGGTCATGCTTTTCTCCACCCAACAATTGGCAAGAGCACATCAACTCGAGTCTCACCCAACCAACCTCCATATCAACTGCAGGATGCTATGCTAGCTGCTGATGCATTTTTCTATTGCTAAGCCGTACTAAGTCAACACGACTACTCGGCACAGAAGTCAATCAGCATCTGAATTGGACTAATGACGCGAACGCCAAAATCTCCCAGAGCTACGGTACACTGGCTGTGCCGAGGAAGCTGAAGAACTTCGCTCCATTTAAGGTACGGAAACAACTCGCTGAACACCTGGTACTACAAAAGATCGACTGTAGTGATGTGGTTGCTGACCCTATACCAAACGTCCTTGTAAAGCGACTTCAGAGTGTCCAGCTGGCAGCCACCAGCTTCGTTTTAAATCGGTTTGCGGAAATGCCGGGCATCCTCAACCTGCAGTGCCTCCCCTTAGTGCAGAGAAGGCAAATTCATCTCTGCAATTTTGCGTTTAAAGCATTAAATTATCTTCACTGGCCATCTTAATTAAATCTGTAGCAGCACGTTCCAACCACTATACTATACGCTCTTCAAATATATTTCACATAGCTGCATCTCGAGAACCGGGAAGAGGAGCGGGAACGTTTTCAAGCTAAAAGAAAATATTAAAACCTGCACGGAACGCAATGAATTTTATCGCCACTGTAAAGGCAATTAGTAGATTAGATATCGTAAAAAGCTAAATTTTAAGCGAGAACTGTATTTATTTACCTATATATAAGGAACATTTTTTAGTATCCTATGTAAACTTGGCATTGTAAGAGCCACTAGACATGTGGAAATGCTAATAAACCGTTATTATTTGTTTATTATTATTGTTATTATTACGATATAATAGTTTTGATAGCAATTGAGTGAAGAATCTTTAAGCAAAAGCAAATGACCCCCTTCGCCCGTCTAACAATAGATGCTTAAGTTTGATTGGTCAGAAACTCGAAGACAAAAGACCTTTCTCGACCCATCCCGAGCTGCAAGGTTTCCAAGTCATTCAATAGTGGATTACAATTCAATCGCTTGAAATCGCTGTGTGAAAGAAAAATGCCCTGCATTGCTGCATCTCAACCATTTTTCTTTTTTTAACTGCCACACATGGAGACAGACACTTTTATGGATGAACGGTGGAGGTACGTAGGGGGATTTTTTACGAGTTCCACCACCCTCGTTGCGAGGGCTGGCTCCCTTATCTAGAACTATTAGTTTGGACGTTTCGAACCACCTCTGCACTGATTATAATTGTGCAGCACGGCGCGTTACATTAAGCCCCTCGCCACCAGGGCAGCAACATGGTCCAAGCTGCAGGTCCGGCTGGGATTCGAACCCGGTAACCGGGGTACGAAAGCCAGCCGGACCTGCCACTAGGCCATGAAGCCGTCAACCATCATTCTCATATCGCTGGTGCAAAGCCACCGCTGGATACTGCGTATTTGCTGATATCAAATGTGGTCTTTGCGTCAATATTAGTTCCTCGGTAGATAAAAATAGTTGTACAGTAGACATTTTGCAGTTCTTCCTATCTAGTTTTCACTGGTGGCCAGTGTTACGAGAGGACACGAGAATTTCGTTGCAATGTGGGAAATTTTCAGCTCCAACCATGCTTGACTGTGCTGTATTAATATTGATTTACAGCTATTGAGATGCAGGATTTTGATTGAATCTTTTTTGAATGCGTCGTTTTGTCAAGGAGTAAGCATCATAATTATTGATGTGATATTCCGTGGGCTTTACTCCCTGTCCCCCACTGGAGTCTTAAGGCAGGCCCCACCTAATTTCGACCCCCTCCGAAAAGTCTTCTTGTTGGTTCAGCTTTCTTTATAACCAAAGGAAATAGGACAAAAGAGATCTGTGACACAATGGAGAGGAGGACCAAACACAAGTTCTGACAGGGGAAAAATATTGATCACGGATGGATAATAATAATTTTTAAAGTAACTATTTTTGTGGGGAGATTCTTTTCTTTCGCTGTCACTTTTATTTGAACTGTTGTTGTTGTTGTAGAAACATCTGCCGAGACTAATCTTGTCAAGTATACGAAAGAAAGCAGAGCGACTGCTCATTTCCCGGATGCTGACTTTCCAAAATGGTTATGGAGCCTACTTGATATGCCTCCAGAAGGTGATATCAATGAAAAAAGCTCAATACGGAAGGAGAGAAAAGCTAGATGTCGTGAACTGAATATGATCAAGAAGCAGAGAAAGTTCTGACATTGCCTGTCTCTGCCACGTATTAAAATGAGTTTAGTAGCCCACCTCGAGTGCATCGTGATTTTATACTGCCATCATGGATACTTTGGTATAATAAAGGCCTGTACTGACACGTAAGAGTTTGCAGTGTTTAGAATCATTTCTCTCTAACATAATGAAAAGTTACTTTTCAAATAATTACGTATCATCATCATCATCATTTTTATTTCTTTAAGCTCGCATTCTACTACGGGAACTGTATATAGTAATGTAGTTGCCATTACGTATGTATGAAAGGTAACAACAATTGACAAATGCAAGTTGCAGTCAAATATCTCTTAGGCGGAAAGTGAATTAGGGACCACATTGAGTGGTCGATAGAAAAGGAACAAGCCTTGTGGCTAATCTATGAAATGATAATGCAAATCACTAACCGCAGTCCACAGCAATCATTTCAATGAAAGACCGAGTGGTCCTATAAATAATAAACGTAGTGATTACTTCATTCTGTTCAATGGAACCATATGTACTTAGTTGTCGTCGTGAATCACAAAGACTTGCTATTAGGTTGGTTTCAACTTGGTCCTAAAACGAAGTTGTAGTTTTTATGGCACAAAGACATGCGTGTGTGTGTTACGTTGTCTGAAAAATCCGTTGAGTTACAAGATAAATGTTCTCATGGAGCAGAGAAAATCAACCCGCAATCCTCTTTCAGGTAATCCGAATGAAGGAATATGCAATGTGAAAGATTGATCTGACTTAGAGGGATCTGACCATGATGTCAAAGCATCTGTTTCAAGCAAATCTGCAAAGGTCTGATTCCTCCATCAACACACTGATATTTATAATTGTATGGTTATCTCACTCAATGGTAACATGCATTGCTATACAATTTCTGTTGTAAATATTCAGAAATGTCCAACTGAATGATTCGTTGTTTTTAAATATTCCAAGGACATAAATCAGTACTATTTGACCACAGTCAAGTGCTGTGACTCATCCGAAACACTAAAAATGCAATGCACAATGAAAATGCCACACTTTTAAAACTAGCTCCAGGTAGCGGACGGTTAGGGAAATAATCTGTGACGCAAGCAGCAATTTTTTCTGGCTCTGCCATGGCTCCGTTGCCTGTGAAAAACAACAAAGGCAAACCCATTCAATAATCCAGTTAATACAGGGCTGTAAAAGTTACCTTTTAAAAGTAACTAGTTACAGTTAAAGGTACTTTATTTCGAAAATGAAAAGTTACTCTTTAAAGTTACTATTTTCTGAAAGTAACTTTCAAAAGTTACTAGTTACCTGTCAGGAAAAGTTACTAGTTACAGTTACTTTCATCGATGTTAACTTTAAGAAAAGAAGGTATAATTTACATGTGTATTTTAAACAAATTCCAATTTACCATCTTCGGTGGATTTTTTCATGCATACATGAATGCTTCGGAGCTTATTGTATCTTAACAGTGCCCACGATTAACTATAGTCTAGAAGTGAAAAGTAACCAATCGTAAACAAATATAACTTTGAAAAGTTACAAGTTACTTTGAAAAATTGTATCTAGATTCTAGTTACAACAAAAGTTACTTTCAGTGAAAAGAAATTAGCTACTTCAAAAAGTTACCCAAAAAGTAACTTTTCGGGTAACTAGTTACTAAAGTAACTAGTTACTTTACAGTCCTGAGTTAATATAATAAATTATGTATCTTTAGAGCTCAATTTCCAAGAAATTGCTCAATATCGCGCTTTACAAATGTCTATAATTTATACACAAGTTATTGTTTTCAATAAATCAACACGATAATTTAACTGTGCATTATAAATAAAGAGTAACTCGACAACCCTATAATACGGAAACGTCTGTCTGTTTGTTTGTTTGTTTGTTTGTTTGTCTGTCTGTTCAAAACCCGGGCTCTAGTTATGCATGGTTTTCGAAACACACCGCACTGCGCCAATGCTTGAACAAGGTCAAAGTTAGGCTAGAAAGGAGAACTGTGATTTGCAATAGACTAATTAACCTCTGCCCAAATGCGAAGCAACGACGCTGGACGCAGCTGCGTTAGCAGCGCGGACCAGCTAGTGTGGAAGAGTAAACATAAGTCTTTGCTCATTCACGGAAACGCTTTCCTGCGAGCAAGTGGGTCTTGATAATCTTCTTAAAGCTATTGACAGCCCGGCGAGTGTGTTGACCGCGTGCTTCATTCAGCAAGGAGTTCCAGAGCATAAGACGCAGCGTTCGACAACGCTCGTGGACCACACGTCTATGAATTTGGCATATGCCGAACAAGCGTGTTGTTGCCGGCTGGTGTCATATTTTTGGTGCCAGGCCATTCAGAGATTTGTAAATGTCAGCAGCAGCAGCAGCGGCAGCTTGTAATATATTCTCTGCTCCACTGGCAGCCAGTGCACTTCGTATAGCACAGCAGATATGATCATACAAGCGATTCAACGTAATGACGTTTGCAGCATGATTATAGTTTTGAACCTGCTTCCGCTTGATAAGATATTTCGGCAGGCCATAGTATCGAGTTGCAACATGGATGAAACAAAGGCATGGACCTGTAGGGTTTCAGCAGACTGATGGCTAAGGTATCGTCTACTTCGACTGATAGTCCTCAGATGGCAGCCCTGATTTGCATACCCTGCTGATGTGCTTTTCAAGCGACATCGACTTCGGGGTGTTTGATGACAGCATCACTAACACGCAAACTCAGTTCCAGAGGAGGACATGAATGGTGGCGTGGAACATGGACGGTTTGTCTCTGATTTAATACATAGGATGCAAATAAGTCAATTGCCTTGCGGCGGATTCCCAATGCACGCATGGATTGTTAGCATAAACTGCTTTGAGAGCAGTTAAGCCAGTCGGTAATAACAACAGAACTTTGAACGAAACAAACGTTCTGTTGGGCATGCTGGAAATCAATCTGTACCGGAAGAACTTACCAGAATCCCCACATGCGAGCCTTTTGGTTATTGGTGGTATCAGGCGGTAACCAAGTTTACCGGTTAAAATGTCAAGATGGCCAGTTGTAAGTGGATGTTCCCACATCATGGTGTTCATTGCAGGTGCGAAAAATAGAGGCTTAGTTGAGTCCCATGCTCTGACAATGCTGGTCTGCAATGAACATCAACAGCAACATTACAGTATCGGCAGTTCACTGCTATATGTAAACTAATGTTGACCCAGATCTATAACGCCATAGTGTTGTCCCCCTGGCAGTAAACATCGTCATGGCCAATCTTGTTGTGTCGGTATAATCACAATTACCACAACTGAATATCATTTACGATCTTGAATCCATGCCAATCTAACTAAGTAACAATGTGACTTTCAACGAACCTATCAGGCCGAGTCGTCAACATCAGTCTCGCCACTATACCGCCGATACTCTCCTTGCCCATTGCGCATACGGTGTTGTGCTGCATCTGCCGCCTTGTTTAAATTAAGTCGTAGGGCATGGCATGCAGGTAATCGGTCTATTGTTCAAGCTATGTTTTTCTGCTTGCGCCGCCACGTCTGTACGGTTCCGTCGGATGGTAACCTGTGCAGCGAGTACATCCTCCGTCGGCTCGAAGACTCGAACGATGGAGTTCCCATAAACGGAGTCCGTATCAACAACATCAGATACGCGGACGACACTGCCTTAATCGCTGACAGCCAAGAAGGCCTCCAGAGGCTACTGGATCTCGTAGTGGACGCTTTTGCGGACGAGGGACTCGAGATTAACCGCAAGAAAACGTTCTGCATGGTTGTCTCTAAAGAAAGTCAGCCTCCAACGTGCAACCTCGTCTGCAATGGTACCGCAATCGAAGTGGTCAAATCATTCAACTACCTTGGGGCTTTTTTAACAACAAATGGCAAGTGTGACAAGAAAATTGAAAGACGTATCGGTATGGCCAAGATAAGCTTCAATCAACTGTCTGGCCATCTTCAAAGATCGTAAACTCTCAATTCCGCTGAAAATCAGATTACTCAAATGCATTATATGGCCGATTCTAAATATGTGGGTGCGTGTCGTGGACTCTATCAGCAGCCACGACAAAGAACATCGAAGCCGCAGAAATGTGGTTCTACCGTCGCATGCTTCGCGTCTCGTACACAGAGCATAAAACAAACATCTCAGTGCTCCAACGAGTTGCACAAGAACGACAACTCCAGTGGCGTATCCAGCTCCCAGATGTTGGTCCCGCTCAACAATTTCCAGTCCGGGACATAAGCTAGGCTGATATTTAATCTCGTTTTGCTACTGTTGTGAGCATACTAATTGCAATGCATTTCAAATAAAATAGTTTGATAACATATCATCATCATCATGCCTTTTTACCCGATTCGGGTATAATACAAAACATCAATACAAGATACAATTAATCTACAAGTTAAAAAGGCTATCATTAAGGTGGGCAATATGACGGCGGACAAGACAAGCAAGTCGCCGGTCGCTGTCCAGCTGAAGAGCAGTGTCGTAGCAAAATTGTTGCCACAGTGGTCTATCAGTGGCAATTTCATGCCACGTGTCAACGCAGCCGCACTTCTTTAGAATGCGTTTGAGGGTGCCTTTGTAGCGCAGAAAGGGCCTGCCAACATTGCGATGCCCATACGCTAGCTCGCCATACAGTAGCGCTTTGGGGTACCGAAGATTGTCCATCCTGGCACTGGCAACATGCCCAAGCCAACGCAAGCGGCTACGGGTTAGGAGCATTTCGATGTCCTCAGCACCAGCCATGTCCAAAACCTCGTCGTTAGCTAGAAAATCGTCCCATTTAATGCGAAGAATGGCTCTGAGATGACGCTGTTGGATAGTGCGTAGCCTTCACACCTGGTACTGGTAGAGCGTCCAGGTCTCAATCCCGTATAGGAGTTGCGGGACAACACACTGTTGA
>OFHS01000110.1:40544-62653 GCA_900245855.1 Calvadosia cruxmelitensis | reverse complement strand
ATGTATATTTGTATTACATATTTACTTTAAAGTTCTATGCTAGTTATGTCAATAGTAGATACTCCTCAAATTTTGGTTGCATTCGTCTGATGCTTTGTCGTTCTGGTTCTTTCTTGATCCTCGTCAACCCCATGGTCGACATGAAGTGAGAAACAAGAGGTGACTGACCGTGAATGTCAAAGAGCACATGGTCAAAAGTGTAATCCATGCCACCGCTCGCATGCTCCTGTGCAAGGAGCATAAAGACGTATGACATCACTCTGTTAACATTATCACCGCCTTGTTGCAGCGTTAAAATGTAATAATAAACAAGTCATAATAAAAACTGAAATTGCATCAAAAGAGATTATGTAGCAAATTTGTGAAATCTCGGAGAGCGTGATGCTAAACATATTATTATTATTCTTTCTCTCTTATTCTTTACATTTGTTGCTTTTATTATGTGCTATTTCTATGGGATGTTCCTGATCATGTAAATACATTTTGTCTGTAATCTCACTCAGCTCAAATCTTGATTCTATTATCATGCGCAAATCTACAATCTACAGTGAAACCTATCTATAATGGTCACCATTGGGACCTGATGTAAATCACCATTATAGACAGGAGGCCTTTCTGTCCAAGTTGATTTCTATAGGAAGTGTCACTTTGGGGTTGTAAAGAGTGGCCTTTATACACAGGTGGCTGCTCTTTAGAGGTGGCCGCTAATACAGGCTTGATTGTATCTATTTACCAATGGTGATGCAATGTATCCTTGATGGTTAACTGCATCAGCGTGTGTTGTTGCTTGGGATAACCTCTTTGGGTTTGCACTCAGCACATTTTCAACATTGAAGGATAAGCTTCCTATCAAAGCAATAGAAAGACAGCAATAAAAACAGTTAAACATGTTTGAGCAACCACCCATTGGACCAACAAGCCAAGCTATGATTGTTGACAATTTGATGAAATTGTCACTGTGGATGGACAACTTGAATTGTCTTGGTTTGCTTTGGCAAGCCGTTGTACTCAAATGATTTGAAATTCACCTATTTCAGTCTCCTGAGAGACAAATCTGAAAAGAGTATGCAGCGTGCAAGTGCTCGGATAACCTAGTTGTCTAGAAACCCAATTGACCTCAGATCGGGTATGGGACAAATATATAAATATCTCATAGGTTTTCACAACTTGCTTGGTTAGCTTCTGCATGAATTTGCAATATTAAAATTTGAACTGGTTTGAGTATTGGCGCTGGCCAGTGTGTTGTGGTAACCGTGCACCATCATATCCTTGTTGTTTGCCAGAGGTTGCCAAACCCGTACTGACTAATGAGTACAGGTACCAGGTTTTGAACAGACAAACCAAACAAACAAACAAACAATCAAACAAACAAGCGACGCTTGTGAAATATAAGTATAGATCTGCATTTTGAAAAAACAAATGGCTAATTTGGTTTCACTATAAATGATGACGATAACAACGACGATGATGATGATCATTATGTGATGATGATGATGATGATGATGATGATGGTGATGATGATAAGATAATTGTGATCATCATCATAATTGTCACAGCGTTTGTATCTTGCTTACTCGGTACTTGCTTTGATTGATGTTTTGTCTGACGTGTCTCAGGCATGGCACCGTCATTTTCACAAGTGACAAACGAACTTGTATTGGGCCCTGGTCTAGTACCTGGAATGGATGCAAAGTATAAACATTGTTGAAGTTAATTAGCAACTGCTTGCAGCATGAACAGCAATATCAAGAAAACGTATAGCAAACCAGAAGGATATAATTTTACTATCCAGAAGGACCTACAAGACACAACAGACACTAGTGCAACAGAACTCACATGATCACAGCATGACATAAGAAATGACGTCATCAATCGTGTAACTTATTAACTGCAAATCCTCAACAAGCATAATACAAAATAATAATATATCATTAATAATCAACAGCTGCTTAGTTATTATAATAAGACAATTATAATGAACAATAGATCGTTACTGGCAGATATATCACGTGTAGCTGATTACTCAATGACTATCCCTTCTTGCTAATTTCATTCACATTTATTCTTACTTTAGAGAATTCTTACCACAGATCCACTCATAGAGCACGCTGAGTATGTGGCTTCTGAGACCAACGAATGATGGGGTCGCGTCAGGGAAAGTGTCAGTCAAAGCAGAATAGATGCATTGCGCTAAACAACGTGGATAATGCTGCAAATTAAATAAACAAGTAAAAGAATAATAATAGAAGAATAAACAAAAATAAGAACAATAGATGCATCATTTTAATCAAAGTTGAATTTACACATACCAAATTGCCAACATTTAGGTACAATTGTCATTCGAGATTACAGTGAAACCTGTCTATAATGGTCACCTCTGTGTTGGAGAGGGTATGTTTACACTAGCCACTCTACAAAGCAACTCATGGTGGTTCGTAAAATGAAAGGTGGTCATGTAACAAATAACCGGTGTACAACGACGTAACGAGGCTCACTCGGTGGCAGATATATAAGTGAGATTGCTCGTGCAGATTAACGAGGGTGCGTCTAGCTCAATGGCGGAGCAGTGGACCCGCAATCCAAAGGTCGTGGGTTCGACTCCCACAGCGTGCCACTTTTTCAGTATTTTTCGCAATCTTGGTTTCCAACACTCTGGGACCTGAGAAAAATAACCTTTACAGACAGGTGGCTGTCCAGGTTGATTTCCATAGAAAGGGTCATTTTGGGGTTATAAAGAGTGGCCTTTATACACAGGTGGCTGTTCTATAGAGGTGGCCGCTAATACAGGTTTGACTGTAATAGATAACTGTGGTTTGCTAATGCCTATTCTATTTCAGTTGGCATTATGAAGGGCAACTACGAAAGAGTGCGATCAAAAGTAGGACATCTACTTAAAAGTTAAACAACCACGTTACTAGCGGTAGCAATCACATCAATAAGTTCACATAATGACCATGCATCACTTACTACGGGTGTGCGTGCACTATGAATAAAAACGTGTGAAAATGCTTTGAAAACGATGTGAAATGGGAAGTCTCCTCCGAGAACCATGTAAAATAACAAAACCATGTGAAAACTACGTCACACAGTTTTTCACATTATTATTACATGGATTTCACATGGTTTTGTTATTTCACATGGCATCAGCTTATAATGTCTAGCACACTTGCAATTCAAACTTGACCTTGTATAATGTAAGACAAAACAACGTTCTGCATAAGTCACAAACACCCGAAACATCAATTTATAAATCATCACAATCACTCACAAGTAAGAAATCATCTTTCTCGCTAACAGGAAGGCTGATAAATAATGCAACATAACTGGCTGAAATACGATTGAAAAGCAACATTTGATCCCGTTGGTTGTCCTACAAGAGAAATTCAAGTATTCAGTATTTAGATATAGTGACACTATTGCAAGTTACTCATTTCATAAAGCAACACAGTGATAAACAAAAATTATTCAAATAGTAACAATTATAAAAACAGTAGAACTTCTACTGTAGAAGGACAGAGATGGAGGCTTTCGCATTTCATAATCCACATATTTTTATACTTGATAGATACGTTGCTGGTCCCAATACAGGCAGAGATGGCAGAGTTCCAAGGAAAGCATGCGGTCGTTGGCGCCAGAGCTCTATGTCGTGAGACATGGCGCATAATACAAGACAGATGGAGCTGTTAGGCAACACGATGAGGTAGAGACGGTAAAGAGGTTGGTCACAAGATGACACAGCTATATATTCTTACAATCACGTGACTAGACAATGACGACATCAAGTTCACACTGACCATGTGTCAGCCACTACACAACTTCACTTCTGATATGGCACAAGAGAAGTTAAAATGAAACATTGTTGGTGATTAAAAATGAAATGAATTCCATCCTACCTGAAACTTATCCAAGAAAAACCACCAGAAAGCATCCTGTAATGAGAACGTTATGGCGGTCACAGTTAAAATGAGTTATGTCTCTTGTGAGGGACACATACATTATATTACACAATGAACTGTTACCATATGAAATCCAGGTGATTATCATGTGAAAAACCGTGTGAAAAGTGCCCTTTTTACATAGTTTTTGCTCTGTTTTCTAATTCACATGGTTATTCATATGGAGCTTCCCATTTCACATGGTTTTCACATGGTTTTGGATTCATAGTGTTACGTGCCTGACTTAGCTGTCACCAGCGATTATCCAAAGAACCAATAAATATGGTATCTTAACAACACAAATTGTCTCATAAGACCATTTGTCTCTCACTTGTGGTGTCTTAATGTAGCTGGTCTCCCAATGAATCCCTAATATAGGCTGTCACCTTATCATCGCCATGGCTACTATTTTGGTTCATCAATACCAGTCCTTAGCTAGAAACTGTGTAGTGGCAGGACGAGACCATAACTTTGTAAGTCAGCATTTACTAAGATCACACAATGTGTGTCAGTTGTGTCCACCTCACTGAGAACGGTTTGGAGGATTTGCTATTAGGATGATGTAAATAGCAATAGCAAGCATCCCAATAATATATTATCAATAGCAGTGGTGGATTGGCTACTTTATTTTTGTAGTTTGCTACAACTACAACTACAGGAGAAATAAAGTAGTTAGCTACAACAACTACCGGTAGCTACATCTTCTAAAAAGTAGCTAACTACTTCGCTACTGACTACGTTCATTTCCTTACAAAGTCAATCAGAAACAAGAATGTTGGCTTTTTATCATTATTCACAAAATATAAGACTTGTTACGCGAACAAGGCTTCAACCACTGGCTCGACTTTCAAATCGCTTTCAGGAAACACTTTGCTATCGTCTCAGAATCTGCAAAATCTAGATGTAAATGTATGTGGAAAAAGTAGCTAAAATGATTATCCTAAATCAAAAAGAAGTTCACTACAAACTACACTTCTTTAGTAAAAAAGTAGTTTGCTACAGCATCAACTACATTTTGAAAAATGTAGTCAAAAACTACATTGCTACACAAAAAGTAGCTTGCTACAAGTAGCTAACTACTTGTAGTTCGCTACTTCCATCAGTGAAGAATAGTAAGTATTTATAAATACATCTGATGCCTACAAACCTGCAGAATCATTGCTGATGCTTCGGAGAGAAAGTATCTATTCCATAGTTGAATAAAATGAGGCTGAAAGAGAGAGAACCATCAATATACAATGAAGAAAAAAATTTATGTTGTGAGACACAGCGTAGAATACAGGACAGACGGAGTTGTTGACACGAAAAGGTACAAAGAGCAAAAAGGATAAATGCAAGATGAAACGGCTACATATTCTTACGATCATGTGATTATACAATAACGATATTAAGGCCACACTATATAGGGTCTATGGTCACGTGGCAGCCACTACATATAGCTAGTAAACTGGTAGAGGTTGTGAAATTTTAAACTTTTACTACGTACTGTACCACATCGCTTATGTGAAAGCTCTTAATTGATCATGCAAAACTTTGTGGACTCAAGTCCAACTTGTTTGAAGTGACCACATGTCTTCAATGACCACCTGTCTCAAGTGACCACATTCACATGGTCCTTAAAGGCTTAAACAATATAATTTATCTTTCCTAAGCAACCACCTATGTTAGGAACTCACACTTGATTGGTCACTTGTTTGACTGCATATTAGCAGCCTTTCAATTATCAGCCTATTTTCTAATTATTAGTCTTCCTATCTCAATATGTTTAGAAAAATGTGTTACAGTTACTAGTAATTCAAAATTATAAAAACTAGTGATATAGCCAAATCCTGTTTATTAAGTATGTCGAATAATATAAATATCTGTCAATGTTTCCTTTCCTAATGAGAGTAGCCCAATAAGCAAATGGTTTGTCTCCCTTGAGGCCTTGGACATGCCAAACCACGCAAAATATAACAGAATATTTCCGGTATGTGTCAGATGGACTGGGTATCAACAGTAGAAGATGTTACCACATGTTGGTATTAGACTTACCTTGAATGTCTGCAGTTCTGTGATTTTATTGAGCAACTGAAGAGCTTCAATAGATCCAGGTAGTGGAGTGACTTCACGTTGTGAAAATCCAGGGTATTCTACCTAAATGGATTAAAATAATAGATTTAGAGGCTCTAGTCTGAAAGAAGTAGAACCTTCCACATGTGGTAACAGAAGGAACAAGCTACACATATCAATGGATTATGTTGGCATCAGTAAGTCCAGCTACACGAATGGCATGTTGTAAGACACCAATGCCCTTTGCGGCTTTGTCCCATTTATTATTGAATATGTAAAAATGTCGATTGCAATAAGTTGTCAAGTCATGTTGTAATCACTCTCTTTTGTGTTTGTCTCTCGTTGTGTCAAGTCGTTCTATTTTGTGGTGTCCGTGACACAGAGCTCTCTAGGACATAAATTCTCTCCCTGTCAAGACCTGCATCCTATAAAATATATGTCACAGTCAAACATCAGTCATTGTATATGTATTATCATCATCTGCTACAAATCCGAGTCATTAGACTGGAAACTCACAGAGATCTGCTTGCTTTCTTCATTGTCTTGGAATTTGACCATTTTATCTGTTTGACACACGAGAGAAATCAAAGCATCACATAGTGTGAGGGCGTGTAACGCTATATAATAGTCGCAAATATAGGCTGAAACGGCTTATGAATATAACCAATGACTGGCGAAATAAACACTGCAGTCAATCCTGTATTCAGTGACCGCTCACTGGACTATGAAAGTGGTCTCTTAACACAGGTGGTCACTGCATGCTCAGAGCGCCTGACTAGTGGGTATATAGTGTCTATAATAAATAGCCAAACTATTCTAACAGCGTTTTAAAGAGTACAGTGAAACCTATCTATAACGGTCACCTCGATATTGGACCTGAGAAAAATGACATTTATAGACATGTGGCCTTTATAGGCTTTACATAAGTGGAAATGCAAATTTGCCTGGAATTGCCTGTTCTTAGAACAAATAAACATACATACATACATACATACATACATAGACAGGTGACAGGTGGATTTTTATAGAAAATGTCAGTTTGGGATTACGGAGAGTGGACTTTATACACAGGTGGCTGCTCTATAGAGGTGGCCCGCTGATACAGGTTTGACTGTAAAGTCATTGAAATGAATATTCAAAGAGTTTTAGCAAGGCTTCTACCAGTTAGGCGGTGGATAATAATGTTAGTCAATTATGGTTTTACTAAAAATCAAACACTATAATAGAATGAATTTTCAGCACTAGATAATCTAACAATTCTAAAGTACCTGTCTGTTCAACTTTTGCACCATTCCTCTTCAGAGAATTAACGGATGCCAAATCCTTTCGATTGATTAATATTTTGGATGCATATACATCAAGATGCTCCTGAAGTTTCTCTATTTCATTGTAGACAGCATCAAGACTGGATGTGTCTAGAGCTATACAATCGTCAAAGAAACCTAACACAGCATTGAAGGCATTCAAAATATGTTAGCAAGAACAATGTAAAATTCATAATTGTAAAAAGAGCGGTGTCTGCGCTCTGGAGTGTGGGAGGGGGGAGGTTAACATTACAGAAGGTGTCTCCAGGGGTCCAGGGGCATCCTCCATCAAAAATGTTTCTCTCTGTTATACCAAACAAGCAATTTCATGGACCTTATAGTGTATGCTTTTGTTCATTGTTTCTACAGTCAAACCTGTATTAACGGCCACCTCTATAGAGCAGCCACCTGTGTATAAAGGCCACTCTTCATAACTCCAAAATGATACTTTCTATAGAATTCAACCTGGACAGAAAGGCCACCTGTCTATCTATAAAGGTCATTATTCTCAGATCCCAGAGGAGACCGTTAAAGACAGGTTTCACTGTATTAGATTTGTCTCCAAATATGTTTGTCTTCGACTTAGCTTCCCAATTATGAATTTATGAAATATATACAGTAAGCTGATTTTACCATGATTTTACAGATTCAGATGAAGAAGGAAGTAATCGTTCTTCATATGCACCTAACAATGCACACACTAGAACGTTGAAATTTATGGAGAGTATTTGACAGACAGTTTGGGAATTACGCTGTTGAATTAACCCTCCCCCCCCCCAGCCTAAAATGTTGAGGGGTTGGGAGTTACAATCCATCCCCTCCTTATCTGTCATCTCTTCTTGCAGGCATTATTCATAGAAGGGATGTATTAGCGGCCTCCTCTAAGGGGAGCTACCTGTATAAAAAGGCCGCTCTTCATTATCCCAAAATGATACATTCTATAGAAATTAACCTGGACAGAAAGGTCACCTGTCTATAAAGGTCATTTTTCTCAGGTCCCAAAGGTGACCATTATAAAGACGTTTCACTATATTATGACCATTTTACATTGGCAAAATCAAATGGAAATCGTGCTGATAAACAGTACAACATTATTGATATCAGATTATATCACCCTTGAAGGCAACGGCAGACCAGACAGGTTTCAATCGTCTTTGCTGTGGGAACTTATTAGAAGCATTATTTTCCAGTTGTTTACTATTATTTCCATCTGTTCATATGACCGTTTTTATCTCAATATGTATATATTTATGGATAATATCGATAATGATAAATTTCTGTTGTATTATGTATCAGTTTTGTAAAAAAGCTATATGGCTTACCACCCTTCCTAAATAAAATAATGATGATAACCATGATGATGGCGATCATCATCGAAACTATTTCCCAGTTTTTATATCGAATCGGACAGAATTAGTGCATATTGACCTGTGATCGGATAGAATGGATCAGATACTGTATTGTAGTAAAAGAGTTTCGACGTCTTCCTTGCTGTGTTTATTGCGTCCGATTAAGTACGGCATTATAGAGGTATCAGCCTGCATTGGTCAAGATTTACAACAGAATAAAAATTTCAATAGAATAAAATCACCAAATTATTTCTGATTTTTTTAGATTTAAAAATATTTGCAACGCCAAATCATTGTTATAACAGGTTGTAGCAAAATGACCTGTGACGTCATATCGTGGCCTCAAAACAAAAATGCAAATAGTCTCATGACATTCTCACCATAAAATGTCTTGCCCAACGCCCCAGCCCATTCTCTTCCCCTAAATACAAGTGTCGTGCGACATTTTTCATTCATCCAGCAATTTGACCACATATTTCAGCTTTGTATGCTGCTACCACCCCATGCTCAGAAATGGATATCTAAATTGCCACAACACATTCGATTATGTTTCACTTGTATAGGATACGAGCATATCGCTTGATTTCTTCTGCAATGTCCACTTGCTCAACTGGGAATCCCCTAACACTTGCTGCTCCTTCGAGTGGTTTCATGCAACGTTGTTTTGATGTTTCTTCTGGCAAGAAAGGCCAATCCTGCTCTTTAACAGCAAAATATTTGTACCATTCATCGACATTTTCAGGTGGTGGAGGTCCTTTAGAGCTGCTCATATCACAGGTGCTCGACGTGGACCACAAACCAGAAGGCTCTGTCACAAACAGCGTGGTAATTCACAAAATAACATCATGGAAATCTCAGCGATAGTGTTGTTGCCATGCAACATAGAATTGAGCGGGAAATTTCAGTCTCAGTTGTTTGTAAAGTGGCCTCGTTCATGTCAAGTCTAAAGACAAACTCACGGACAAACTTAGCTCGTTTGATGCTATGATATGTTGAGTGCTTAGAAGCAGTGGTCATAAATGGAAGCGTTTGCAGCCCTACACTAATTATTACCCTCTCTAGTTGAGGTCTCCCTGGAGCGAAATGCACCGAAGGTCACCAGAGAAATGTTTGTAAACCGTATGCATCGGAGGCTTCTCTCGCAGCGTCACATTTTGATTCCCACGTGTAGGCCTACACCGCAGCCTGCAGTACTTCGCATTGGTCGCATTCCTGGCCGAAGATGGAGCCATCGTTTCAACGAAATAAATATACAAATGTTATCAAGTGGACTTCATGAGCAGATTTTCGGGTCCAATACATCTCATCCTTGCACTAACGCTAGTGAAGTGGTCAAACACCTGGATAATCATGGTCTATGGGGCAAAGCAACTGACACTCTTCCGGATATTAAGTTATCTCTTCCTCCATTTGAAGGAGAATCAATCGACGACCATTTTCGTTCTATCGCAAAGAAACAAACAAAAGCATACTTTGATTCTGCTGAGCTGATTTCCACAAATATCTTGCCACAAATGCCATCTGTCTGGCTTGAAGATCCTGGATGGACAAAATACAACCCTGATGGCACTACTCAAAAGATCTCATTTCCAGATGAAGATGTTCTTGTATTTGATGTTGAGCTGTGCGTCTCTGTTGGAAATTACCCACTCATTGCTACAGCAGCATCAACGAATGCCTGGTAAGGAGCTGACACGTCATGCTTGTGAAGTGATCATCATTCACAGGAATCAACACATAATAATAATAATAATAATAATAATAATATAAGCTACGCTATATATCACGGTCAGACACGGCTGACAAAGTAACACCCTGACTGGAATTTATGTACTGCTCAGCGGAGATCTCCACTGCGTAAGTCTGGCCTGCTGAATCCACAGTGGCGCAGATTATGAGAATTGAGTTCAGCTGCAGACATTTTCATCAGAGAAACAGGCTCTGTCCACGCAATCCTTCCTGTAACCCTGTTATTCAAGCTGATAACCGCAGCTGGACCGTGGACCCCAGATTCTAGTCACATCAACGAGAGGCAAAAAAACACAAAATTTTTCGGAAAATTTTTCTCTGCCGCGCAAAATACAAAGATTCCAGTCTGGAGTAACATCAAAGAAAGACAAATCAACATTCAATACATCACCATATAATGCCACCCTGCTGTGTCCTTGGTGGCGCATCTCGGTTGGTTTCCACATCCACATGCGTCATTCTTTATTCTAAGGGTTTTCTTCGACTCATGATGCTGCCACCCTTGACGGCAAGACACATTTTCTACCATAAAACCCACCAGCAATAGAAAACTCTAGTGTCAAATACTGGCTGTGGGGTTCCAAGATATCCTCGTAGAAAAATATTAGCTGATTGTGGCAACAACAATTTTTAAAATAATAAAGATGAAGGCTTTCGCATTCCATATACAGTGAAACCTGTCTATAATGGTCACCTTTGGGACCTGAGGAAAATGACCTTTATAGACAGGTGGCCTTTATGTCCAGGTTGATTTCTACAGAAAATGTGATGGTAGGGTTATGAAGAGTGGCCTATACACAGGTGGCTGCTCTATAGTGGTGGCCACTAATACATGTGTGACTGTGTATGTTGCTGGTCCTACAACATGAAGAGATGCCAGAGTTCCAAGGAGTACATATGGTCGATTGGTCGTTAGTGCCAGAGCTCAATGTCGTCAGACACAGCGTAAGATATAGAACAGACGGAGTTGTTGACATATGGCGAGGTACAGACCGCAAATGGGATAATTACAAACAGCTGTATATTCTTACGATAATGTGACTACAAAATGACGGCATCTAGTTCACATTGATGATGCGTCAGCCGCTATCAAATACTGCTGATAAATTCCACTCTGCAATATGCATTGCTGTTCCATAACTGTACTAGTCTACAGTCGAGCCTGTCTTAAGCAATCACCTGTTATAGGACAAGTTGCTGTTTGCCTGTTTTGGGGTATTTTATCTCTGCTCTATTCAATTATTTTCAGTTGCATTTATTTGTTATGTTAGAATATGCTGAGAAGCATTGTTCGCTTGGTAGTACACTGAAACCTGTCTATAAAGGTCATCTCTGGGACCTGAGAAAAATGACCTTTATAGACAGGTAACCTTTCTATCCAGGTTGATTT
Organism: Calvadosia cruxmelitensis; assembly: GCA_900245855.1. Taxonomy (NCBI): domain Eukaryota; kingdom Metazoa; phylum Cnidaria; class Staurozoa; order Stauromedusae; family Kishinouyeidae; genus Calvadosia; species Calvadosia cruxmelitensis. Next base: position 50,874 of record OFHS01000110.1, on the reverse strand, counting down.
CTACAGAAAGTGTCAGTTTGGGGTTATGAAGAGTGGACTTTATACACAGGTGGCTGCTCTATAGACGTGGCCACTAATACAGGTTTGACTGTACAGTGAAACCCGTTAATAGCACTATGATTTTCCAGTCGAAATCGTGATAATAAGCGGGTCGTGATATTAAGCGAGTTGAAACTGCTGATTTTGACAAAGCTTGGTTCTCAAAGTGAGGTGATATTAAGCGGGTTGTAGTATTACCCGAGGTGATATTAACGGGGTTACACTGTATAGTTATATCTTACTTTTCTGTTAAGGTGTCTAGAGTGGGATTTGTTGTACATGTAACCCTAAAATTTAGTGTGAGATTATTATTATTCATATATAGTATTTTTCCTTTCACAACTCTTCTTTTCTATGCACTTCTGTAATCCTAAAGGCAATTAAGGTCTAATTAATATCGATGTTCTTTGTAGGTATTGCTGGGTCGGTGAAGGCCTCTTTGATGAAAGCCGATTGTCAAACCAACCAGGACTTGAGCATCTCATCCCGTTTGGACCAGAAGGTGTGTCTGACACTGATGAATGCGAGCGTCTCTTGATTGGTCACAACGTCAGCTTTGATCGTTCATTTGTCAAAGAACAGTACTACCTCCAAGTAAGATATTGATCAACCGTTTGGTTTCTCATCACTGTTGTCAAGATCGGTCGCTTGAGGCACAACTACAGCAAATATCTGTGCATGCTTATTTACAGGTGTCCAAGACTTTATTTTTAGACACAATGAGTCTGCATATGTGTGTATCTGGCTTGACTGGCTCACAGAGGATACTATGCAACTCAAAGCTAGAAATAAGGCCAAAATGGATGTCGTTTGGAGCTCTCAATAATCTCCGAGACGTTTATGCACTCTACACTGGAAAAGGAAAACTAGACAAAGCTGCAAAGGATGTGTTTGTTGTAGGAACTCTGCAGGATGTCCGGGATAGTTTTCAGGTAGGTTGGATTCGTGTTTTGCTTTCTTAAGATTTTGAGACCTATAGGCTACAGTTCATGATTGTTGTTAATGATCATTTTCATGAACAATTTTCGAAATACAAATTGTATTATGTAAATAAAACTAATTACTTACAAATCAAATTGAAAAACATTTGTCAGGCTATGCCTCCAGTAAAGAAATTTGCAGCATACTGAGCAGACACATCACAAATGTTGGATATAGCGTTTTGTAAATATACCAATAATCTCTTAAAAGCCCGGGGCAAACGACGCAACATTTGCATGCAACATCGTCCAACAAGTGTTGGGCGCGAAATGTTGCATCGTTTAGCCACGGTGTTGGACGGTGTTGCATGGTGTTGGGACTTGTTGGACGTTGTTGCGCTGTTTTTGATTCAGATCAAAAACATTTTCGATGTTTGACGGAAGTAGAGGAATTTTTACGAGACTAGCACCTTTCAAAGTCTCACAACGTCGTCTACACAGGCGCAGTATGACAAACTAACGCACGTGGTGTGCTGTTGTGTGCCTCCAGGTCGACAGCCCAGTGCAAATAAACAAATAAATAGAAGAATATTACGTATATGGACAGCACTTGAAATAAACTGTTTCCAGCAGAAAATGGAGCCTGCTGAAGTCCAAGAGCACTGTTTTACTGATGATGGCTTTAGAGATAGCACAACTACGGAACCATCGGACGACGAGGACTCCGAAATAGCTGCATTGCTCCGAGCGCTAGACAATTTGGGCAAGCGCAAAGCTCCAAACAATAGTGTTGGTGGCGATGTTGCGTTCACGTTTAGCCACCCCCTCACAACATTTAAATTTCGCGCCCAACAATTGTTGGGCGATGTTGCGTGCAAATGTTGCGTCGTTTGCCCTGGGCTTAATTAGTGCTATTTGATTTTTCTGAGCGCTGGAGTTCAACAGAACAGCCTGTTCTTGCCCTTTACATTGCATGCATCAGCACACGCTTTTCCACACACTACGATTATTTATAGAGGTTTATTTACAGTTTTATAATGTGTAAAATCATGGGATCGCTTGCTGTTCTCATTAGATGTTTGCTTAGCTTGCTGCGATAATGAAGAAGGCTTCTATGCAATTGCTTACATTAGACTAGTGATGAATGGAATGGAATTTTATTTATTTTCACTCGTATTCTACCTATGTCAAACAATTACATCAAAATCATTTTAGTGATATTTCTGGAAAGAGTTCTTTTAAGTGCAAAAATGTTGAGGTTTCAGTTGGGAATCAGAGAATATTTAATTTAGATAGAAACTTTTATTATTTATTGTGTTTGCTTGTAACACTAAACATTGTGTTGTTCTAGAAAACATCTTGATATTGAGCCCGAGCAGATTCTGTCAGTTGCTTTTACATTCAAACCTGTATTAGCGGCCATTTCTATGGAGCAGCCACCTGTGTATAAAGGCCACTCTTCATAGCCCCAAAATGACACTTTCTATAGAAATCAACCTGGACAGAAAGGCCACCTGTCTATAAAGTTCATTTTTCTCAGGTCCCAGAGGTCACCGTTATAGACAGGTTTCACTGTATTGTCTTATGTACAGTACCTACCCCAACGCACCAGTTTCAATATCATTACAATAATACAAAATTTAACAAAATTGATTTTATAGGAATCGGTCACGTATTGTGCAAAAGATGTTTTGGCAACGCATGAAGTGTTTTCAAGTGTTTGGCCAAAATTTCAAAATCACGCTCCTCATCCTGTTACGTTTGCTGGAATGTTACAAATGGGAACGGCATATCTTCCAATCAACAGAAGCTGGGAAGAGTATGTTGACTCAGCACAAGAGACATTTAACGAACTAGAAGATGAGATGAAGAAAGCTCTGATGAAACTAGCCGATGACACATGCCGCTCAGTGAACACTAAAAGGTACGCCCAGACCTACAGTATAACTCGCTTAATCACCTCGGATATTATCACGTCTCGGTTATTGTCACGGAAAGTGAAATTCCACTTGCCAGTCCCTAAGCTTTTCTCTTATTCTACTCGGTTAATATCACCTCGGATATTGCCACATCTCGTTTAAAGTCACGGATTTCCAAAGGATTTTTATGTTTACACTCGCTTATTGTCACGCTTTCCGTGATTTTTTCCCTTGCTTGAATTTATAGGCGCCGTAATTGTCGTAAAAGGGAAAGTTTATGAAGTGTTTTTCATTGTGTTTGCCTCATTGAGCGTGACAAATCAATGAAAATGAGTTTTGTGTTGCCTAAATCTCTACATGATAGCTCTGTTTGATGTTGATACAGAGTTTGCTGTTTTGGCCACTTTTTGTTATTGTTTGAGCCGTTCCTGCAAAATTAGAGGTCTGAGTATGAGACTCGGTTACTATCACGACTCGGATAATATCACGTTTTGCTATTTTCTCGAGGGTGTGATATTAACCGAGTTACGCTGTATCTTTATTTGCATTAGACATCAAAACCTGTCAAATGTTTCTGTTGTTTTAGGACAAAGTACTTTAATACTTTTATTCGGTGCTTAAAATGTGCTAGCTACTTTCAAGGAGTAATTGGCAATTGAATGCCTCATTTGGATTTCAACATAATTTCTTTTTTGAAGCTGTGGATGCTTTCTTGAAATTGTTGTGAGCTTGAGTTGCGATTTTAATGCTTTCGATAGGATGTTGCCAACTTGTGACACCTACAGGGAGAGAACCAGCGTCTATCCTTAAATACAACATCATTTATGTCCTCAATCAACCAATTTAAATGTGGAGAAAATTCTGCTAGTATTGATCAATTAATTTGGCTTTAAAAACAAAGTAATTATGTGGTTCTCTTTGAGTAGTTGACCGCATTTAAATGACGGTTTTGACAAGGAAGGCGAACATTTTTGGGAATGCCTCTTGCATAAGACATGTGAATAAATAATTGGTTTGTTTAGTAAACGGACTAGTTCATGTATCATTGTATTAAAAGTTGCAACATGGTCAGGAATATTTGGATTGCCTGATTAAAACATTTGAAATGTGGGGAGACACTTGAAAGTTGAAAACATTTGCAAGTCTTGTGTTTTCTCATGCTTTTCTTTTGTCTCCCTACATCCAAACACACCTGACCGTGTGGTGAACTTTTGACTGATCTTATACCAAGTACATGCAGCATATATACAGGAAATTACTAACAATAAATTCAGAATAGATTACATCACTGTAAAGCTGTTCAAATTTTATTTAGTTATGTGATCTGTGCGCTGTGATCCTACTTGGATGACATCAAATTTGTTTTTGCTTCTTGTCACTGCTGAATATTTATATTTTTAGCTATCAATCAAATCCGTGGACATGGAGTCTTGATTGGACTTCACAAGTTGTAAGGTTAAAGAAAGAAGCCCCTATACCAAAAAGCAAGAAAGGCTTAGAAAAATTGGAAGCAAGACAGACTGAAATTGCAGAGAGAGTGCGGCTTCTTGATTCTATGACTCCAGAAGACATGGCAGCTGATAATTCTTTAGACTGGTTCCCTGACGTGCCTTCTGCCGACACGGTTCTTCCTCTGCGTCGGCAGCATCTTCCCGGATACCCAGCGTAAGGAAATTACTTTATACTTGCATTGCCCTTTTAAACTGATATGTTGACTGTCTTACTTGTTCAACACGGAGCATTCCATTTTAAGAGGCTAGAGTCAGACCTGTCTTAAGTAAATACTTAAGATGTGCGGCCACCCAAGGAATCAATAGATAGCGGTCTCTCATCACAGGTGAGGTGACTGCGTAAGAATTTATGGACTACCCAAGGGACCAATTAATAGTGGTCTCTTGTCACAGGTGGCCACTTAAGACAAGTAAATAAATCATAATTTTACCTAACTTTACACAATATTAAACATCGCCTGGCCAGCTAGTAATGTTAGTTTTTTTGTTCCCTTCAGTAACTGTGAAAAGCAAGTCTTTGAAGTGAAATTGTTGAGAACATTTTTCGGCACATTGAACTATGAAACATTCTGGTTATTTTCCTTGTTGTTTGATCATTGTTGATTATTTGTTTCAGTTGGTATCGTGATCTCTGTGTTCATTACAACAAGCCTGACCAATGGGAGCCTGGCCCGTGTTTGCTGAGTCCACAAACAAGAATCAGTCCTCTCCTCCTGCAGATGACTTGGGACGGCTATCCTCTCTTTTTCAGTAGCAAACACGGCTGGGGTTATCTCGTCCCTGGAAGAACAGATAACCTTGACACTCAACCTTACGATCCGCCACTTGTCAGGGAGGGAGTCAAGAAGAATAATGATGAGAAGGTGATCTTGCTTCCTGATGTCGTCTTCCCAAGCAGGTCTGTTGTTATTCAATTGCTTTATGTGTCTTCATTTCTATGGTTCTATGGGATGAAAGTATTGTTTCGTTTTAGCTCAAATAAATACAGTCAAACCAGTGTTATTGTCCACCTCTATAGAACAGCCACCTGGGTATAAAGGTCATTCTTTGTAACCCCTAATGACATTTTCTATAGAAATCAACCTGGACAGAAAGGCCACTTGTCTATAAAGGTCATTTTTCTCAGGTCACAGAGGTGACCGCTATAGACAGGTTTCACTATACAGTGTAACTCGGTTAATATCACACCCTCGGGAGAATTGTAAAACGTGATATTATCCGAGTCGTAACAATAACCGAGTCTCATACTCAGACCTCCAATTTTGCAGAAACGGCTCAAACAGTAACATAAGCGGCCAAAGCGGGCCGTAGAACAGCAAACTCTGTATCAACATCAAACAGAGCTATTATGTAGAGATTTCAGCAACACAAGACTCATTTTATTGGATTTGTCACACTTAATGAGGCGAACACAATGAAAAACACTTCATCAACTTTTCCCTTCACGACAATTGCGGCGCCTACAAATTCAAGCAAGGCAACAAATCACAGAAAGCGTGACAATAAGCGAGTGTAAACATAAAAATCCTTTGGAAATCCGTGATAATAACCGAGATGTGACAATAACCGAGGTGATATTAACCGAGTAGAATAAGAGAAAAGCTTGAGGAATGGCAAGTGGAATTTCACTTTCCGTGACAATAACCGAGACGTGATAATATCCGAGGTGATATTAACCGAGTTATACTGTAATTAAAATGTCTCCAACTTGTCAGAGAAATCAGCGTACGAAACACCACACCAGCAAGGCATCTGGAATTATTTCAGTAACTCTGTACCTTTGATCAACACAACAACGCTGTTTCCATTGCATTTGCCAACAACATATGTAGAGAAATTATGTAGCCAGCATTAAAAATACATTGTGGATGCTCAGTTGTTCTGTCACCGTTTTAAAGTTTTGTTTATACCGTATCTCCTGGACAACGCGGAAACATATTTATGAAACTTTGTGTGTCCTTTAGCACCAATCATTATGTACCCTGAAGATATATCTTGTTATAGCAGAAATATTGCTTTAAAGCAGACAACATGGCAGATAACACCATGTTAAAATTAATAGCCAATTATGGTTATTAACTGCTTTTGATGTTTTCTCTTCAACGAAATTCTTTCTAGATCAAACAAGGAATCTCTAGTGGCATTTGACATAATTATAGCCACATTTTTTATTCTTAGTAGCGTTGTGACTGTTGCAATAGCTACCATTTCATCAACTATGGTTATTTCGACTAGCCGCTTTATAAACATTCTCTGTGTCTTTGTATGCTTTCTCTTGCCTATCAAAAGGTTGTTAAATATACCCAAGCTAGGTTACAGGGTCCCAATATTGTTTATTAACCCTTGTCCTGCTATTGACGTGTATACACGTTTTCGAAACAAGTCAAAAGTAGCAACATATAACCAATCAGATAGTTAGTCCCTGGCGATCAACCAATCAGCAATCGATAAAGCAACTTCCAGTCTTCATTTAACTAGTTTTATTAGCAGGAGAAGGGTTAAGCATTGCCAGTACTGTTTTGATTTATTTTTGCTCTGATTTTTGCAGGGCAATTGAGAGTCTTGCTAATAACGGCAGTCCTGATGACCCACAAAAAAAAGACAGTCCAAGTCTAACGGAGGACACTTTTGCTGAGCTGGAAGATCTAGCATTGGCAACAGAAGAAGAATTCATCTCAGACTCTATCAAGCCTCATTCTAATGCAGTCTCTTTTCACAATGGCAATGGACCTTACAATGATGTTAATCTTCCTGGTGTTTGGTTTTACAAAATCCCTCACAAGGTATGCATCGGATAAACCATCTTACTTCCAAGTTGTTACCCGTTTTTTTTTTAAATTAGGCTAATTTCTGTCATTGTTTGTTGTTTATTTAGTTTAAAGTCATAGCTCACAGAACTTTATATAAAACAATAGTTTCTGTATATTCACTTTTACCAAAGTATTCTTATTCTTAAAAGCAGCATTATTCTTGAAGGCAGATGAACGAGCTGGCTTTCAATGATTTATTTTTCGTGTGACCAATTTGTTTTGGTTTTAATGCTGGTTACACATTATTTAGTAAAGTTAAAAGTGAGCCTTGGTATGCTGCGTATAGAGATCCCTGCAAGCACCTTGTGTAACTCATGACCTCTGTGTAAAACTCAAAGAATACTTTTGGACCGAGCTGGGATTTGAACCCGCATCCCCTGCCTCTGGAGTCAAGTGCCTTGCCAATTAGACCATTGGTCCTCACAAAAACACAACACAAATTCTACCTCTTACACTCTGACCAAACTTCTTGCCATGGGAAAGGTGTGAAGATGAGTAATTACACATTCAAGAGGCAATCACTCTTTGCGAAAGATAGCTGGTTACCGTAAATAGCCACAACTTTGCAGTTGATCTTTTTGCATTGCGATTACAGAAGTTTAGCACTGTCCTGTGCCTTTTGCTTGTAGCAAAGATCTCTTCCAACCATTGTTGTGTTTCTCGGGTGATTGCATCGTGCTCATATGTTTGCTCTGGAATTTCAGAATGGTGAGCAATTCAGATGCGGTAGTCCTCTAGGTCGAGATTACCTTGCAAAAATGGAAGATGGCACGTTGGCATCTCACGGCGGTTATGGTGCATCACAAACTCTTGAGATAAACAAAATGATTTCATTTTGGAGAAATGCACACAAGCGCATCAAGTAAGTTTTATAGATGTGAGGATTTTGTTGACTTAAATTAAGAAGTCGCTATCATCTCTCATTAATGCATGGGTCATACAAGACTCTTTAAGTTAAGTATGAAATGTTTATGTTTTTTTCTGTCAAATTACTTCTACCATTAAAATTTGTCATAATTTATTACAGTCAAAGCTGTATTAGCGGCCACCTCTATAGAGCTGCCACCTGTGTCTAAAGGCCATTCTTCATAACCCCAAAGTGACACTTTCTATAGAAATCAACTTGCAGAAAAGCCATCTGTCTATAAAGGTCATTTTCCTCAGGTCCCAAAGGTAACAGAAGGTGACCATTATAAACAGGTGTCACTGTAATATATAATGATAATAATGGCATAGGCTAAAAGAGCCAGTGGACAACTATGAACAAAGATTTAATGATCGTGTACACATATTATCGTGAATACTGATGCTAGTGCAGTGTCATTGTATGGTGCCGTTTCTTGACACACAGGTTCGTTATGCAATGGCAGACGCTGAATAGACCATTTTCACAAGCCACCATTTTGGAAAAAACAAGTGCATTATGGGGAAGGTTGATGTCTCTGATTTCAGAATATGAGGAAAGTTGGATTTGATAGTGATGCAGAATTCTTCAAGCTGCGCTGTTTTGCTTAAACATATGATTTTCGTTAATATTCTGGGTCAGAAAACCAATTTTTTTGCTGCTTCAGGCACTCAACTTGCCCCACAATGCACTGGTTTTTCCCATAATGGTAGCTTGTGAAAAAGGTCTATAGCTTGTTGTTTGTTGTCATAATTTGATGTATTTTTTATATGTTCTTCCTTGAATCCATCTTTGTATCGTGTTAGATCTCAGTTGACAATATACCCCGACAAACGATATCTTCCACAAGAAACAACGAGGTTTGTTACTTAAGATAATTTTAATATAATTTATTTTATATTATTATTTATTTATTTTATTTCATTTATTTATTTATTATTATTTTTTTATTATTTTAATATAATTTTCACAATTTATATTGCTGTACTGTATAATAGAATATTAATTACTTTGTTTTATATTATGTTATTTAATTCTGCTCCATGAAAAAAATGTTATTTGTAACTTAATGGATTTTCAGAATAAAGTCAACAACAACAACAACAACAACAACAACAACAGATTGCTGTGCAGTATGCCCTACAGTGTAACCCCATTATTATAACCTTCCAATATATAATGACCTGCTGAACGTCACTCAGACTTGAAAGCATGTTCTATTAGAGTCAACCACCTTGGAGTCAACTATGTTTACCTGTTGAGTATCACCACAGTGTTATTAACGAGATTGTAGTGTATAGTGTAACCTCGTTACTATCACTATGGTTTTGCAGTCAAAAATCATGATAGTAAACGAGTTGTGATGTTAAGAGGGTACAAATAGTTTATTTTACCAGAGCTTGGTTCTCAAAGTGAAGTGACATTAAGCAGATATTAACTGATGTGATATTAACAAGGTTATACCGTATCAGCAATTTGTCAGTGGTGTCAAACTAGTTTAATATCCTGTCAGATATTGTACCAAGATTTCAAGCTAGACAGGACAAGGATATTAAGCGAGTTAGCAAAGTTGATCACCACCAATGGAAGTAACAGACGAGACTGCAACACAGCGAATGGCATCAAGAAACAAGTGCTATGTTGACAATGTAATACTCTGTATACCTCGTATGTCAATTCCTTTTCTTGTACACCTCATTTATATGTCTCAAATATGCACCTATCTATCTCACTATCTATCTTCGTCTTTATCATATTATTCACTGTCAGAACATTGTATCGTATATGTCCCTTGTCAAAGAACGAGAATCTTTTACTTCATCATTGTAAATTACTTTGAGCTTACTTTATTTTCTGTACATTAGAACATGTTCTTTTTGTTTGCATCACTGTGATTGAATCTACCCCGTAGTAGGTAAAATATATATCATCATCATCGTCGTCGCCGTCAATTTACTTCAAGCACATTGATGTCTATTTGAATGATATGTGCTAATTACATTTATGACACATGGGCACTGACATAAACTACCACTGACACTTGACACTAGAACAATGTTGCACACAATGCATGGAATACCATACTGGACACCGCAACACAATTGACACATTGCATGACACTACAGACATACTCATTTCGCAGCGCTACAGAACCTACAGAACTAATTAACTAACTAACTAACTAACTAACTAACTAACTAACTAACTAACTAACTAACTAACTAAC
>OFHS01000110.1:0-31779 GCA_900245855.1 Calvadosia cruxmelitensis | reverse complement strand
AACAATCATTGGGACTCCAAAAGTTCACCGCTATTGACGAAATTCCGGTAATGGCGGAACCGTTATTGGCGAAGTTGACTGTAATATCTAGATATATGTAGATGATATCAGCTCCGTGCAAAAAGCTTTGTAAGCTTATCGGATTTTTCAGAATAAAGGATGATGATGATAATGATGTACCTTACAACTTGGTTAATATTGAATACAGCACTGCTTTAGATCGTGCTCTCCTTGTAATAGTTATTGGGCTAGCCAGTGATTGTAACAATAAGTGGCTTTGTATTAGCTTATATGCTAACTACTTAGGCAAGCAAACTTCCGCACATCAGCGCTTTTGGAATATAGTCAACTTGGAAGCACAGTGCACTTGAAATTTCACTAATGCTTTCATATACAAGGCTTTCTCCCTTTAGCCGATATGCATGTAAACGACATAAACTGTATTTGATCTTTCTCTCTCTTGATTGGCTTTTCATGATCAAATATCGTATTCCTTGAAGTATAAGTCGCCTCCACTGAACAAACATCACAACCCAATTTAGCCGCATGACTAATAGTGAGAATGTATCGATCAGAGGCTAACAAAATACATTGTGTTGGAAACCGAGATTGCTCAAATTACAGAAAAAGTGGCGTGCCGTGAGAGTCGAACTCACGACCTTTGGATTGCCGGTCCACTGCTCTGCCGTTGAGCTAGACGCACCCTCGTTAATCTTCACAAACAATCTCCCATATATATCTGCCGCCGACTGAGCCTCGAGTACCGGCGCCATTCTGTAACATTCAGCCCCCTTTCATTTTACGAACTACTATGAGTTGCTTTGTAGAGTGTCTAGTATAAACATACACTCTCTTACACTTTGCACGTATAATTTGCACCTCATTTTGAAGGTCTAGTGACTGACAATTGGTCAGTGTGCACTTGATGTCGTCATTGTCTAATCAAGTGATGGTAAGAATATGTAGCTATGTCATCTCGTAACTATCCTTTTTCCTGTCTATACTTTGTCGTGTCAACAACTCCGTCTGTCCTATATTCTACACTGTGTCTCACAACATAGAGCTATGGTACCAGCAACATATCTGTCTCAAGTCTTTTGATTTGCGACTCATTCTACAAGAAGTATAAAGGTAGGAGATATCTCCTACCTTTCCATATTGCATATGATCTCCTTGACAACAGGGAGAGTAAACTCAGCTTCCTTCAAATCTGAGAAACAGGCTTTCAATGCTTCCAGCAGCTCACTGCTTCTTTCAAAATCCTGCAAGAAAGAGCATAAACCTATGTGAGTCACAATAATAAATAAAAATGTTAGCATAATAAATCCACAGACATTGTGTAGTTGTGTAGACATACATAAAGAAATCGGTGCTGTTGTTTAACGAGAGTCACTTGGTAAGCCAAATGGTTTGTCTCCTTTTGAGCCTTCAACAATTAAAACCACATAAGACACAACGAATCTATGTGTCGGCAGAGTTGAACCAGGAAACTTGATTGACAGTCACACACATACATACATACATACATACATACATACATACATACATACATACATACAAAGTTATTCATGGAAAGGGCAGGTTTGATCATTTGGGCAGCATGATTGCTCATTGTAAATGAAATCATACAACCATCATGATGACTTGCTTTGCTCACTCAATTGTTACGAATTGTGATGGTGGCCATTGGCATCCTATATGCACTGTACTCTGAGTGATCGTATGTTTGAAATATAATTAAAATATACCTACAGTGAAACCTGTTTATAATCGTCACCTTTGGGACCTGGGGAAAATGACCCTTATAGACAGGTGACCTGTTGATTTCTATAGAAAGCGTCAATTTGAAGTTATGAAGAGTGGCCTTTATACACAGGTGGTTGCTCTATGGAGGTCGCTGCTAATGAAGTTTGACTGTATCAGTTATCTATTGGCATATTCTTGTTGCTTTCAGGGATGAGTAGCGTCACGCTGATGTCCTGTAAACTGGTTTGCTAAGCTGGTACAACATTACATGAAGGCATACTTCTTGGTAACATAGCCAGCTAGAACCTCGGGGGATTATCAAATACATTCATGTTCAAGGTAACTGTCAAACACGTCTTGAAAAAGCCAGAGTCCAATGAAAAGTGATTTCCTAACACAACTTTTCCCAATGCAGGTAAATTGTATTGCTAGAGCCCTTCAGGGCGCACTTAAGGTGGCCACTTACCACAGGTGGTCACATATAACAGTTGGTTGATCTATTATGATACCGTTCCAGCCACTGTACATCATGCTTATGAGAATGCGACTCTACAAGACAAATCTTTGCAAAAATCCTTACTTGATAATGCTTTGACAGCCAGTGCTTCAGGACATTCATAATCTTCAGTGGTCCTCGGTTAGGTAGAACAGCTCGAATTGAAACACGACTGATCTTCCTCGTTTGTGCCTTTCGCGACAGGGTGTCTCCTTTGGAACTCTTCTTTTCTTTCTTGCTGTTTTTCACTTCTGGCGATTTGACTCTATCTGAAATATCCACGCTTTCAATGCTGCTACCACGCCTGCTCAAATCTCCCGCATTCTGCAATTCTTCCGCCAAAGCACGGACATCTCTGGATTTCATTGTCTTGTCTGGACTGACATCTTTCTCCTCTCCAAAGAACAGATTCTCCACTGACTGTTTCAATTTATCACCCACTGACCTCGACATTGTTCTTTTGGCATATTTGGCCTTTAGCGCGTTGGGAAGAAATGACTTCTTCTTCGATTTCTCATCAGATTGTTTTCTCCCTTTTGATTGAGAAGACAATGGATTGCTTGATGTGCTAGATAATGTTTTATGCTTCGGCGGTGTTTCATTTTCAACAGGATCAACTCTGTCTTTTGCTGCTATGTCACCATCGCTTCCACTTGTTGTAACAAGGGAATCAGTGTCTCCTTCACCTCTCATCAGCCGTTCGTCAAATTGTTTTGACCTCAGCAATGGTGAGGCCCCTAATTTGTTAGATTCTTTCTCAAATAAATCTGATCTTGGTATATCAGGCAGAGAAAGACGTTTGGATTCCATACTCTCACGTACAATCAAACGACTTGCAAATGACCTACCCCTTTCAATACCAAAGGAGCTGTTTCCAGAGTTATCGGGATTCGATGCTGATCTGATGTGTTTGATGGGCGAACAGCTAACAGTTATCTTCGTATCACCATCTTCGACCATTTCTCCCTGTAGAGCCACTCTAGGAACGCTACCCGGAGCGGAAGGACTGCTGTCAAGAATAGAAGGACCAATTAGCGATGAACTCAATAAGTCTTCTACGCTTTCAGACTTTTGGACTCCTGCAAATATTGCAGGTGACGTCTTGCGTCTTCGTTGTAACACATCATCTGCATCGTCTTTGCTGTAGTGATTTGCATGCAGGAAATATGGCTTGCTGAGTTTCCTAGATGACTCCATTTCCATTTCAAATACTGACTCATCATCATTCGAGTATGCTACACCATTGGTTCTGGATCTGTTGGTCCCAGCAATCCAAAATGACGCACTGGTAGGGGACGTTGGTGGGGTTCGTCCAGCTCGGTTTAATTCCTCCTGTGAAGACATGCTAGAGTTGCTGATGATGCTTGATCCTCGATTTCTCCTTGTTGACGGTGAGGAACTTGAAGTGGAAGATCGATCTATATAAAATAACAGAACTCTTGAAGGAAAAAACATAACAACAACACAAGAGGCACTAACAGATTCGATGCATCTTGTAAAAATAAATGTAAATGTCACTTTATTTAACGAGGGTAGCCCAATAAGCCAATAGCTTGTCTCCCTTGGGGCCCTCAACAATTAAAACCACAGAAGACAACGAATATATATGTGTCGGATGGACCGGAAGTCGAAAACAGTACGCCTGACTGGCAGTAACACGTTCTAGCCCTTTAGATTTAAAGATGTTAACATAGCTGCTTTCAATGGCATATAATTATTTCACTTGAAACTAGGCTTGGGCCCTTGAGAGAAATCACTCATACAACAGTACTCGTAGAATGAAACCTGTCTATAACGGTCACCTTCGGGACCTGAGAAAAATGACAAATATGATGTTGTACAGTCAAACCTGTGTTAGCGGCCACCTCTATAGAGCAGCCACCTGTCTATAAAGGCCACTCTTCGTAACCCCAAAATGACACTTTTTAAAGAAATCAACCTGGACAGAAAGGACACCTGTCTATAAAGGTCATTTTCCTCAGGTTCCAGAGGTGACCGTTATAGACAGGTTTCACTGTAGCAGCAATTTTCATCTGTAACTTATCAACACTGGATTTGTATAAATGAAGCGCCCATTTAGGGACTTGCAGATACTCGTCAGCCTACCCAAGACTTGCATGCATCTAATTTGACTGGCTTTGATGGCGTCATCAAGGAAGCTGTTTAGATTCTCAAATTTCTCCAAGAGTAAAAAATTTACCTGAAGTGACGACACCAGAAGTTCTCCGACTATTCATGCTAAGCGGACCTTGGCCTCGACCAGGAGAGGTGAAACGTCCATTCTCCAGACTGTGGTAGCAATCCATCAAGTACTGTAGGACGTATTTTCCATCGGTAAAGAGGCGATAAGTCAACAGAAAAGTATCCATATAGTCAGTTCCAGGAATCCTTGGGTCAACCAGCCGTTCCAGCAGTCGGTCAACACTTGCTAATTGGATCTGAAAAATTTATAGACAGCAACTTTATATGGTCAGTTCTGCTGCATAACTACAGTGAAACCTGTCAATAATGGACACCTCTAGGACCTGAGAAAAATGGCCTTTATAAACAGGTTGATTTCTATAGAAAGCATCATTTTGGGGTTATGAAAAGTGGCCTTTATACACAGGTGGCTGCTCTATAGAGGTGGCCGCTAATACAGGTTTGACTGCACTGTATATTATCATGTATTAACTGAAATTCTAGCATCAAACTATTTGTCTTAAAATGATACTTTGGCTTATACATGGTTGCTGTTTTAAATTGCATTAAATATGCTAAACCATAGATTAAAAGGTAAAAAGGGATCATTGTACACATAAGATCGGCTTAAACACGATAATATACGGTATATAATTATTCCAATGCATGTCAACGTCATTGCAATTATGCAAGTGTGTCACATCAAACGTGCTCTGTCTTTTGAACCATGGGTGGATTTGGGTTAGTTGCCACTTGTAGAGGCAATCCTGCCTCTTTCCGATTCCGCCATCGTCTCGAGGTAATGATGTCAAATAACTTGCATTTACTATGTACTGTATGCTTTTCTCTTGAACATGTCTAAACTACATTCAAACCTGTACTAACCCTCTATAGAGCAACCACCTGTTGATAAAGGCCACTCTTCATAACCCCAAAACGATACTTTCTATAAAAAGTCAACCTGGACAGCAAGGCCACCTGTCTATAAAGGTCATTTTTCTCAGATCCCAAGGGTGATCGTTATAGACAGGTTTCACTGTACTTTAATATCCTTTAACATACGGTACTTGGCGATTTAGCAAATCTTTTGGATGTCACACGCAGAGTACAGATAATCAGACATATGCCTGGTAATCCTGGTTCTCCATGGCAAGTTAATTATTATTAATCAATACGTAAGAGAAGAGACAAGTACATGTGTGCGTTTTCAGAGAGTCACTGACAATCTTCCTCGCATGAAAGAGGCATTTAGAATGAGATTGGGGAGTGTGCAAATAAAGTTGTGCTACACATTTGAAGTGTTTTTAGATATATATTAGATTATGCATGTTCATTGGAACAGTCCATTCTTCTCTTACAAATGCAACGCATCAAGAGGGAAAACAAAATCTGCAGTTACATGTGACAGAGAAATTATTACAGTGTAACCCGTCTATATCGGTCATCTCTGGGACCTAAGAAAATGACCTTTATGGACAGGTGGCCTTTCTGTCCAGGTTGATTTCTATAGAAAGTGTTATTTGGGGGTTATGACAAGTGGCCTTTATACACAGGTGGCTGCTCTATAGAGGTGGCCGCTAATACAGGTTTGACTGTACCACTAAAATAATGATACAAAACATTCCAATAAATCAATATCCATCTGGAGCGGTGACGATGTAACACAGATGGCACCCTAATTTACTAATTAGCAACATAAGCTACATCATACTCTAACGAGCATGCGGTGCAACCTCATACCTGAGGCAAGTTGCAGACGCCAACGTTCTTGCTGTATTTAATGTCGTCTGCATCTTCCATCAACCGAGTGTCCTCCCTTATAAATTCAAAGACGAAATGTGTGAAACTGAAGGCTGACTCACAAAAACTTTAGAAAGTTACCATAACAAACTTGACGTGAGAAAATTAAGCCGTAAGAACCTAATGTAAGAAACTTTAGGACATTCACATTATGACTTTGCCGTAAGAACAGTTGTAAATAATGGGATTAGCACTTAACCTTGTAGATCATATGACTGACGTGATCATGACAACAAGACTATGGAGTGATTGTTTACGAAATGATCGTATTATGGGTGTCATGAAATCGCTAAGTTATTGCTGTCTGCTGAGATTAGTGATGAGCTGGCACAGTGCGACGACTGGTTTTTCCGAATAGTAAGTTCTCTTGTGGAAATGACATTTGGGTTCTGTTTCACACCCATTTTCACACCTTTCGTTTGACAACCATTTTTGATTGATTGCACAATAATTCTTGAACTTCAAGGTATCATAAAGGTACTAAATCTTAATCAAATTGAAAATTTCTTTTTGCAGAAGGTATGTTCTGGATCACATCTATCTTCTCGCAAAATAAAACTATTTTTCAAGCTCTGTAGCACATTATATATTTTGAGTATTGCAAACGATCGACACTGCTGTATACTTTCATTTGAGTTCATTTAGCATTGACTGAATTTCACTATGATTAGCCCAAGGAATGTTGCATTGAATATAAGATAGATTATATCCCGAGAGATTTGCTTACGCTATAGGTGTTGATTTTTGTGCATCAACAATCAATCTAGTGGGAGACATGAGCGGCGTTGATGGCACTTCCTCATCCGCTTGCATTTCTTCAGGTATCGAGAGCGGTCGTTGAAGCACATAGTCTCGCTCCAGTGAGTCACCTTGACTGAATTCGCTTCCTTCTTCTGAACCGGTGCATTCAAGTGACAAATTGTAGATACACTATCAAAATAAACAGAAAAAAATCATCAAATGAAAAATTGTTATATACATGTCATAACGCACGACATTGCTCCACTGAGTAGCCACTTGCCTACAGTGGCAAATCAATCAAGTCAAAAACAACACATTCATTAAAATTTATATCAAATTAATAAATAATATCACTATAGTTTTCTAGTCACAAATTGTGATAATAAAAGGGTCGTGATATTTTAACCCTTGTCCTGCTATTGACGTGTATACACGTTTTCGAAACAAGTAAAAAGTAGCAACATTTAACCAATAACATAGTTAGTCCCTAGAGATCAACCAATCAGCAATCGATAAAGAGATTTCAAGTCTTCATTTAACTAGTTTTATGAGCAGGACAAGAGTTAAGCGGGTCAAAATAACTGATTCTGGCAGGGCTTGGCTCTCAAAGTGAAATGATATTAAGCGGGTCGTGATATTAGCCGAGGTGATATTAACCCTTGTCCTGCTATTGACGTGTATACACGTTTTCGAAACAAGTCAAAAGTAGTAACACATAACCAATCAGATAGTTAGTCCTTAGCAGGCAACCAATCAGCAATTGGTGAAGAGACTTCAAGTCTTAATTTAAATGGTTTTACTAGCAGGATAGGGGTTAATGGGGTTACACTGTACTGATCTTAACGGAAATATCCCTTCACCTAGTTTCTTGGTTGGTAGTAAGTAATGATGATCATCACATACAATTCCAAAGCTAGTTGAAGCAGACCTATCCACAAGACTTACTCTGCGGTGCTTTGAAAAGGAGATATTAAACCTGTACAAGTGTACATATGACCAACTGTCCATAGAAGCCACTTTTTATTTCGAAAGTGGTCATTATGGGCAGATTTCATAATGCAGTTGAACCGGGACGAATCACACTTAATTATATTGACCTTAATTGCATCTCATTTGACAACTTTCAAATACAGGTACGGTTTCTTTCTTTCTTGCTGTCACACACGGAGATTGGAGACAGATGCTTTTTTGGATGAACGGTGGAGGTGCGTAGGGGAATCATTTACAAGTTCCACCACCCTCATTAAGAGGGCTGGCTCCCTTGTCTAGAACTTGGTTTTGACGTTTCGAACCACCTCTGCACTGATGATAATTGTGCAGCATAGCGCGTTACATCAAGCCCTTACAGGTACGGTAGTCATAATTACAGGCAATCAAACAGTATCATCATAGGAAGCTGACATAGATACTGACCTGACTGATATCTGACGTCCAAACAGCTTTGTCAGAGGTGCGAACAGACAGGAGAGTAACGGAAAAGTTTTGTTCTCGGGAATTGACTTGAAGAGTGAATGCAACAGCACGACCAAACAACGACATCCCTAAAGAAATCAGTCGCGATTGTAAGAGCTCAACAATGGTATAGCAAATGAGTACAATCGAATTCAAATACAAGAATGAGCCACATTGTCACAGGAAATCTTCCTGAAATTGAAAAAGATCTTGCCCAAAGCATTCAAGCATCCAGCTCAGTAAACATGGTCAAGACAGCTTGGCTTAATTTTACCCGACATAAATATGACTACAGTCAAACCTGTATTAGCAGCCACCTGTGATAAAGGCCACTCTTCATAACCCCCAAAATAACACTTTCTATAGAAATCAACCTTAAAAAAAGGCCAACTGTCTATAAAGGTCATTTCCTCAGGTCCAAAAGGTGACCATTATAGACAGGTTTCACTGTATTTAAGCTATGAAATTGAACAACATTGGATCATATCGAAACCATGATCCCACATCGGAAAAGACAAAATCAATGCATATCGGGGCAACATAATAGAAAATTCCTAAATTTTCATCATCATTCTTAAAATTCATCATCATTTATTCACATCAAACATCTATCTCTTTACCTTCCTCTTCGCCATCTTCAATGAGGACAGCTTTCATCAATGGGACTATGCCGCATTCCTAAGCACAATGGATAAATCAATCAAGATGACAAGATTATCATCATCATTCATGCAGAAATCACAATATGCAAAATCAATGCTACACAGCTTCGGCCAGCATGATATGCTTCTCAGCTCATTGTTTCTCAGCTACGGCTTCCAAGAGACTGAAATCGATCTCTTTTGAATCATTTGAGCACAATTGTTTGCCAAGGACAGTACATCAAATTAAAAGCGCCCATTCCACAGCAAAAATGTCATCAAACTTTCAGAAAGCATAGCTTGGCTTCAAGCAAAGCAACTCTTTAAACAAACGGCTCCATTATATTCTAGATTGATTCAACTTTGAGTTGGTTTCAGTGTTAGTGCTTGACAGAGTGTTCAGAAATCATGCAAAAGCAAAATCTTGCTTGTTGTTTCCCAAAGCTAATCAAACCCAAACTTGTTAATGAGTAGTAAGTGTGGGGTCTTGAACAAACAAATACAGTCAAACCTGTATTAGCGGCCACCTCTATTGAGCAGCCACCTGTGTATAAAGGCCACTCTTCATAACCCCCCAAATAACACTTTCTATAGAAATCAACCTGAACAGAAAAGCCACCTGTCTATAAAGGTCATTTCCTCAGGTCTCAAAGGTGACCATTATAGACAGGTTTCACTGTATACAAACATACAAATTGAACAAACTGTGAAACTGAAATTTTAAATTAGAGATATATAATTTTCAGTTTTTAATGAACTATTTGATCTTTTGTGACTGTCAGTCTTATGATTGCATAATTTATGTCAAATTAGGTTAAGAATGCTAATTAACACTACTAATCTCTAAATTGCAATGCAGGGAAGTCTATAAGTGGCAGTGTCCTTACGAACAATAATTCTAGAGGAAAATTGGGATACATCAAGGACCTTACAATAGATTGATTTGACACCATGCAGAAATGTACACAGTATTGTTCAATTCTTACCTTAGCAAGTCTCAGTGTGCCGTCACTGGTCCGCGATGTTATGATGAAGTGTTTGCTGAACAGAAAGCAATGCCGTGTTTTCTCTCTTCTCTGGCCACCTTGCTCCACATTCAAACCCAACTGCCGAAGAATCCCTGAATTGAATAAATATAATAAACAAATTAAGAGCAATCATTACATCAAGCAAATCTGGAGCATCATACAACATGGAAGATTCACACAACAAGGCAAGCGGCTTTAAACAAGCCTGAATGGAAAACGTGTATGTTACTCCGGATTAATCCAGCGTGGAGTTAGCCTACGTCAAACAAAGTTGGCGTACGTCCTCCTAAAGCTTGTAAATTTCAGTAGTTGATGTACTTTTCCTTATTGAGTTGAGGCTTTGGTTGGGACTATAATCAATCCAACCATTTTTGGCGTACAAGTGATTGCAAGTTTGGCGTAAAATTCAGCGTACGATTTGCAAATTTTCCATACGGGTAAACAAGCAAGTATGCGGATGCTTTGTTCAAAAATGCAACTACAGTGAAACCCGTATTAACGGCCACCTCTATAGAGCAGCCACCTGTGTATAAAGGCCACTTGTCATAACCCAAAAATGACACCTTCTATAGAAATCAACTTGGATAGGAAGGCTACCTGTCTATAAAGGTCATTTTCCTAAGGTCCCAAAAGTGACTGTTATAGACAGGTTTCACTGTATCTTGTCAGCGATATTCTTTCAGATCCCTCTTCATACTTATTTCTTGTCATTCAAAAGGTCACAGCAGAAAACATATTTTGTCATTTTCGTCAAACAGTGATTTGACAGGATAATAATTAGCAGATCAACAACCAAATAAGATTAGCCATTTGTATCACAGCCTGTTTTAATTCCTTGCAATTGTGGACCAAATAATTTTTCACTTGCATTTTTTGAAAATCACGGGCTGGGTCGTTGGTATATTTTAGCCATCGATTAATCGATTGAGAGCTAGATATTTTGTTGTGATTTCTAAACCCAAACTGAATATGCCGAGCTGGAGATAATTTAAAAGAAGATCAATGTATGATCATTGGGTCTTGTCATTTGTACTATAATCAAACCTGCATTAACGGCCATCTCTATAGAGCAGCCACCTGTGTATAAAGGCCACTCATCAAAACCCCAAAATGAAATTTTCTATAGAAATCAACCTGGACAGAAAGGGCACCTGTCTAAAATGTCATTTTGCTCAGGTCCCAAAGGCGACCATTATAGACAGGTTTTACTGAATGCGAAAAAAAAACATCTTTAATCACTTCGGAACCCGTGACTGTTGTACCTAGTCAAAAACAAAAACATTTGCAATAGCAAAAATAGAAACGGATAGCTTTGCATAGACTTCATTACCGTGTCGGATAAACTTTTGATCCGGATCGAGAAGAACATCGCAACCACCGTTGATTGTACGTTCAATATCCAACGTGTGACGCCGGCTTTCTCCATCGCACAGATGTTCATTTAGGCTCTAGGAGGCGAAATACAAAAAATGAATCTCACTCAACATTCAGATATTTGTTAAGTATTATAGGTTGTCAAAGAGAATTAAATTAGTGGACAATGTGAAATAACAAACACCGTGTGAAAAACCATGTGAATTAGAAAATAGAATAAAAAACCATGTGAAAAGGCATTTTCACTGTTCTCACACAGTTTTTCACATGGTTTTCACGTGGATTTCACACAGCTCAGGTTCATGGTGCTACTTACAAGGTGAACATCTTCGAGTTTCTCAAGGACTTTTTCTAGCGTTGACTTCTCAGGATGGTCGGCAGGCGTAACCAATAGAATGTCATGTACGGAGCGAATGTACGTGCTGATCTGAAGATACAAACGTGCCAAATAAACATGACTTAAAAATGTTGTCAAAAACCAACCAGATGTCGATACGATGCTCTCATAGAAGAAACATGGAATACAAATGCAAATAACTCCTAAAGGATGTTCAAGTATATCATTTATAGCCATGATTTAGCCAATTTCAACTCAAAATTATGCAATGAGATCCATAATACTAAATGCGCTATGTTGTCTGTCTGTTGGTGTGTCTGTGGGTCTGTGAATGCCCTCGAAACGCGTCCTCCGTTGAGCTCTTCTCTGCTGAAATCGTTACTTTTCCACCCTTTCCTTTTACAAAAAACGCAATGAGAAGGCAGTCTTCTCTGAATGGGAGCAATCGCATGCTCTCCTTCTCAACAACAGCATAGCTTTCCGCGCTAAAAAGTCGAAATTTTCATCGCAGCTTCGCCATTTATTATATTGCGTGCATGGAACAATGGTCTTGTCCTTTCTGTAGTTCGCTCACGGGTGACCAAGCTGTAAGACCGGTGAGCCCAGTGTGAGACCATTGTTATCGCACAGTCTATAAAGCTTCAGACTCAGGTTCCAAAGGTGACCATTATAGA
Source organism: Calvadosia cruxmelitensis (assembly GCA_900245855.1). NCBI lineage: Eukaryota > Metazoa > Cnidaria > Staurozoa > Stauromedusae > Kishinouyeidae > Calvadosia > Calvadosia cruxmelitensis. The sequence continues at coordinate 19,309 of OFHS01000110.1, read as the reverse complement.
CAGGTTCATTGTACAACACAATTTGGATTCGTAGCCCTTGTTACCAATTAGTAGACTACTTACCAGCTGAACCGGATGATGAAGCAGTTGTTCTATCGTCTGTCCATGGCATTCTGGTTTCTGCTCATACCACTTCAACAACCGGCGGAATTTCTGCCTTTGCTTGCAGGCTGCTAACGTCTGTACATTTGAGAAAAATATCAACCTTGCAGTTGCATCAAGAAGTGACTAAAGGAAGTATTACTGTAACAGTACAAAAGCCTAGGAAACTAGCCACAAGAGTTTCTGAAATCAAACTCAGATATGGTTTGTGCGCAGATGTTCTCGCCTGCAGCCAAATGTGCTTTAGCGGAATCAATTAAGAAATAAGTACATATACTTAAACACCTAAAGACAAAAATTCAAATATGCAACATTTTGGAAAACTCGATATGCATGAGCTCGATAAATACCGAGTTAGCTTGCTACAAAGTGTGCCGCAATTCAAAAATGTGACCAAACATACTGCTACCAGTAATTAGATAGGTAAATAGATGAAATGTTAACTCAACCGTAATCACACAAACAGAGAGATATCGTAGTGCCTTTCTTTCATGTAGCCTCACTTTCATGTATTTATAAAGGCTTGACATTCTCTGCAATGCAGAGTTGCCTGCTAGTCGTTGGATTGAATAGATCTTGTTGTTTGGAGCCGTTGATTGTAATGTCTGTCTACCTTGGTGGAGTACAACGGGATTGAAAAATACAACTATAAATTAATTTCAATATATCTACACATTGGTCAACATGACACAGTTGGTTTTTCACGTTAAGCACATATGCTTTTTGATTCACGGTCACTATGGTAACCCATGAATATGAGAAGTGGGCCGTAGCGTTAATATTTTGCTGATATTTTTCATTTTGTTTGTGGCAGCAATCAACAGAAACAATGTTGAACAATAATATCCTATCAGATAACGTCTCATTAAACTCATTAACCTTTACACTTGTACTGTTAAAATACCGAATAATGGCTTACTTGACAGCCAAGTAAATTCTGAGAAACTTTTCCTCAAGTCGTTTGTCGTTTGCAAAACGTTTGTCGCTACACGCAATACGCTATTTGTTGCATGCCATTCGCTACAGGCTATTTGCTACAGGTTATTCGCAACACGCAACCAAACCGATTTTTGCTATTCGCATCCATGCTGCTCCAACCAAACCAAGCACCAATGCCAAACAACTTATCTGTGGTGATGAGTTTTCCTCAAGTCGTTTGTCGTTTGCGAAACGTTTTCATACGTTTTCGACCATTGAAGTTAAAGGTTGTTTATTGCGTGGATCAACGAAATATCCTCTGCAGCGGGGGCTACAGAAATGCAACAAAGCGCTGCTTTCAAGAGGTTAATTCACATTGCTGAATGACGCATTGGGTTTAAAGGGATGCTTTCATTTTCAAGCAAAAATCATGTTAACAATTTTTCGTTTTGCTCTCTTGGAACATTGGCGGATTTTAAGAATGCAATGGGCCTTGACCACAATGTTACATTGACAAATCACACACTTAGACCCTGTCCTGCTCGTAAAACTATTTAAATGAAGACTTGAAGTCGCTTCACCAATTGCTGATTAGTTGCTTGCTAAGGACTAACTAGGTATCTGATTGGTTAAAGAGCAACCTACTTGCAAAGCAACAGGATGGTTCCTGACGTAATCATGGTACATCGACATCATGGAAACCATTGCGTGGAAAAAGTCATCTACAAACAGAAACAAGTAATATTCTTACTATGTGTCAAAATGAACCGTTGAGTGTGTATAGTGAAACCTGTATTAGCGTGGTACCATTATCTATATGTGTTGTTGCAAAATACCTAGTTGGACCAAAGGCCAATGTTCCAAGCGACTCTTCAACCCCTTCAGAAACATTTCATGAAGAAGTAGTAGGGCTTCACTGAAAATAACAACAAAATGTCACATAAGATGAACATTGTAGTCATATGGCAAGGAATAAAACACGAAACACTTGAAATGCTTTGTCTGAAATCTCTGTATGTTTTCACTTAATCTGATTGACTCGCCTGAGCGGGCATTACCATACATCGGATGCCTGTTTCGATTTGATTTTCGTCTTCATTGAATCTTTTTGCTTCAAATTGATGTCTGTTATTTATTATTCCTCATTATGGAAATAATTTGGGCTCCAAAGGGTTAAGCTGACTTTAATTGAAACATACATACCTGTTCAAAAACAACTTGTCCACTTCTTCTCGGCTGATGAAATCTGCCCCAGACTCTGCAGCTACCCGCAGCGGTTTCAAAAACACGCCAACTAACGTCGTTAACTGCTGTACATAGTCTTCTTCGGATGTTAAAAATTGCCAAACCAACTGAAAATAACACAAAGCAATCCTGAACGTCACAACCTTCCATTAACATAACTCTCTCCAAATGTTCCAATATGTAAGTCTTGCGTCTGTGAGTTCTGTAGAGCACCGTAGCGTGTCTGTCTGTGGTGTCATAAGATGCTGATGGTTCGTGCAGCGTCATGATCATCACATATCTTTATTGAGAAATAAAATTCAAAGAATAAACATGTAGAAGGCATGCTTGGCATTTACATTACACGGTGGATTATAATAAGTTATTTACAATATAGCCTCAATCACTCAAGTTCTAAATACTGCTAGAGTATATGTTGTGACAACTTCATCTGGGAGAGTGTTCCAAAGACGGATTACACGATTAAAAAATGTAGTGACAGCATTGATATTCGAAGTGTTCACTTCATAGCGGAAACAATGACCACGAGTCCGGGTGTTGTGGAGCTATACGTCCTCTGGCAGTTTGATATCCACTCATCCATGGACTATCTTATAGAACAGACATAGATCTGTACAGATTTGTCTGCTTTCCAGGGACTGAATGTTCAGGTGCCTCATCATTTGTTCGTACAATGATTGGACTTCGTATTCGTCAAAGCTTGGAGTTAAAAATAGTTCTGCGTAGTAACTGTATATTACATGTGCTCTGCGATATAAAAATCAGTGTGCTGAAAGTTGTTGGCAAGGAGCCACTCGCCGTGTTGTCGTCTCTGTCTGCTTTGCAACAAACCGTCAACTGACATTCAAAACAGCACACAGCTTCCAATTTTCTTTGTCAACTCTATTGAATATTGTCAAGCTCATATAATGTCACTCTTTCCTGTGTCAAGACCTCGACACTAAGCATTATGAACAATAGACGTGTGAAATCCATGTGTAAATCATGTGAAAAACTGTGTGGAAAGTGCCCTATTTACATGGCTTTTCTTTTTTTCTAATTCACATGATTTTACGTGGGTGGACGGATACTTACAGCATTTCTTTGTGACAACAAGTCAGCATTTGGAGATGTGATAAACATTTCCTTCAGACATCTCCATCTCGCTCTTGCTGACCAGCCACGAATCACTGCCTGGAGCTGAGAACACAAGAAAAGCTTAATAAAGTCTGTTAACCAATTACAAATACAAGCGAAACTTCATAAACAAGAAATGTGGTTCAAAAATATATTTGCAGACAAAATACACTATTCACAGTTTCATCCTGCTTCCTTACGCTCTGAATGCGAGAAAACCTTAATGCTTACGACAAGGGTGGAAAAACCTGACAATTTGGTTTTTGTCATGGCTGTAGGCCTCTAATCATAAGCGAATCAATCAGGTGATTCGTTTCAGCTCAATAAATCTACATTGAAATTCAGTAGAAAGCGATTCGGATTTGAGGAATCTTATGTCGCCACCATCACTATGTGTAACTATTGCCATAAAAATATTGTTCTTTGATAGTATCCAAATAGAACGCATTCATTTGTACTTTAAATGTATAGTGGTTACAGGGAAATATTTAGGAGTACAAGTGAAAAATAGTCTTAATTCTACTACAATCAAACCTGTATTAGCGGCCACCTCTGTAGAGCAGCCACTTGTGTATAAAGGCCACTCTTCATAACTCCAAAATGACACCTTCTATAGAAATCAACCAGGACAGAAAGGCCACCTGTCTATAAAGGTCATTTTTCTTAGGTCCCAGAGGTGACCGGTATAGACAGGTTTCACTGTACATCTCACACACACCTTTACAATTCGCTTGCAATCTTTATCAGAAAAATCTTGATCGCCAAGTTGAACGGTAGATGCAGCACTTGAATTACTTCCGTTGGTGCCCGTGCTGTCTCGCGATCCATTTGAGCTGATGGAATTGCGCTGATTTTGGCATTTTAAATTGCTGACCTGAATGACACAATGAAAATGACAATTTCAAAATATTGTCATGAATAAATCAAACACAAAAGTAATAACATCCAACAACAGCAACAACAACAACAACAACATCAGCCATTCCTGTTAATAATTCTATGCTATAATCGAGTCCTTCCTGTATGGAATTCCCTTACCGATGATGTTGTTACCTCTGTTTCATTTTCTGTTTTTTTTTACGTCGTTTAGATTCTGTAAATTTATCGCGCTTTTGTAAATGTTATTAGGCTGCGCGTATAGTGCAAGTAGTTTTACTTTCCTGTGCTTGCCTGTCAATCATTATTACTTATTTTGACAAAAAAAAATCAAAACAAGAACAGCAACAACGACCACTTTTAAGGATTAGTAAAATTGTTGTTGTGTAATGATTCTAATGAAGGTGACCTATAAAGCTAATAGCTTGTCCCCCTTAAAGCTGTTGATTATTAAAACCACAAAAAATACAACAAATTCATGAATATATAGGGTTACCAGACCACAGAGGAAAAAATATGGAACATTTGCAAACTTGGGCAGAAGTGTCTAACAAAATCAACTAAATTTGAAATTGTATAGCACATAAATAGAGAACGATTCCGGAAATAAAGGACGTCTGGCAACCCTATGAATATACAATTTAATTGGTTGTGCGGGGAGTCCAAAATTGCATCAGGATTAGACAATTCAGTGCCGTTTTAAGCATCGAGAAGGCCTACAGCATTTACCCAAAGGTGCGCCTAATTTTAACCATTAAATAGCCCAAAACTTACTATTGTTAAAATGTTCACCCAATGGCATATCACACAACCGTGAGTCAAAAATGTTGCATTTGCTGACAAACAGCAAAGGAGGAAAAATTAACTCAGCAGCACTCTGCAGTTGATTGCAAACTGCACTAGATCTCAGTATACTGTAAATTTGAATTTTTGAACTAACATTGAGAAGGGCCTATCCAGATAGAGGACCTAAAGCATTTGCTTTGAGTGTCTACTGGTTGAAACGGCACAGTTGGACATGATGATGATGTAATTCCTCAGAATAAACATCAAATGGTTATTATGGTTTGCGCATTGAAAATTTGATTACCTGCAACTTCAGTCGCGCTATTTGTGCCCACTGATCGGAGCATTCTCTTTGCAGTTTTCCCTTGGCCTCTTTCTCCCGTTGCAGTTGTGATTCTAGCGAGGTTGCCTTTTCAGTCAATGCTTTGTTCTTTTCCATCATGGCAGCTCCACTGACACAAGAAAACATCCAGTTAGATAATCAATCATGGCGTTTTGTAGACACAAGAGCTGTTGTCTCCTTTTTTACAAGCAAGTAGTCCAGTTTAACAAACGCAAGTGATTTATAATTTAAATTTATATATATTCAGGCAATCGATCTCAGATATTGGATTGCATTATTAGTCAGTATACGAGTCTTGATAGTTAGTAGTGCTGTCTGATCTGGGAATTTCTGATCTGATCCTTTATGATCTCGATAAACTTTGATTTTGCCTAATCTGATGCAAAACCTGGGAAAATGGTTGCGACATGGTCAGATTTCAATATTGCACAATTTACATTTATTTTCATCTATTTAAATTTCCTGATGCAGTTTAACTATTGTAAGGTATGCAAGATTAAGCATTTAGATGAGTAGATGAGTTTATGTGGTTAAAACATGTAATTGTGGCAGATACGAACAAGGGTAGCCAACCCGTCCTAAGGATTGAGAGTACAGAATGCAAGAGAGTGATGTTACGAAATACAAGCATTTATAGCAACTGACGAAGGGCACTGATTGGCGGTCTGAGTGTAAACGTAATTTATGCTTCATGAGACCATACACAGTCAAACTGTATTAGTGGCTACCTCTATAGAGCAGCTACCTGTGTATAAAGGCCAGTCTTTATAACCCCAAATGACACATTCTATACAGTTCAACCTGGACAGAAAAGCCACCTGTCTGTAAAGGTCATTTTTCTCAGGTCCCTGATCAAGGTGACCGTAAAGACAGGTTTCACTGTATCTGTTTATCAGCGCTGATACAAAATTTTTATAGATCAGTCCTCAAATGAGTGAATCTGATGTATCGATAATTACATCCTAGTCGTCATGGCTCATGCTCTCCAGAGTTGATCAGAAGTAGAAAAGATTGCTAAATAGTTGATACATGCCACAAGCACGTAAGATCTCGCAGCACAACAAAACTATTTCGATCCTCTTTAGATAAACCATGGTTGTGCCTCAATTGTTGCAGCCAAGCAAAACAAACACAAAGTCTCATCTGTTGCTAAGTTACCTTGCTTCCGAGAAATGTTTGATCCAGTCGTTACACTCATACTCTGATTCAGTTGCGAACATGAAACGACGGTTTTCTTGCATCGGAATACCAATCACGAAGCAGAACTAAGTACAAAAAAACAGAAGATAATAGCAAACTACAGTCGAACCTGTCTCAGCGGCCACCTCTATAGAGCAGCCACCTGTGTATAAAGGCCATTCTTCATAACCCTAAAATGAGACTTTCCATAGCAATCAACTTGGACAGAAAGGCCATTGGTCTATAAAGGTCAGCTATTATTCTCAGATTCCAGAGGTGACCGTTATAGAAAGGTTTCACTGTACATCACAAAACAAATAATTTATCAGAGTTCATTATCTTGTAAAAGACAACCGTACCTGTTTGTAATCACTTTGATACAGCTAGGATTACCGGAATCTAAATATACTGTATGTGAATTTTTTGTCAAACAAATTTTGCCAATCATTTTCCTTCCGATCCTCTGCTAGCCTATAGCTTGAATTTTATGTTGCACTGTCATTAGTTCTGTTCCATGTGAAAAGTTATATCAAAATGTAAGAGGCAGAATTTGCGTTGTGTTCGCGAGGGACAATGGTCTAATCAGTAAAGCACTAGACACCGGAGCAAGGAGGTTCAGGTTCAAATCACAGCTTCCGAAAAATGTTACATTATTTGCGTTTTAAGCCCTGGCCAAATGACCCAACATTTTGGGCCAACATTTGTTGGACGGCCAATGTTGGGTCATTTGGCCACCTTGTTGGCCCGGCCAACATTGTTGGCCGAATGTTGGCTCGACTTTGACGGTCCTCAAAATTTTGAGCCAACAACGAGGTGCTGGCTCAGAATGTTGGGTCATTTGGCCAGGGCTTTACTTGTTAGACTTTCTGGAAGAAACATTTTCAATAGAATTACATCTGTAAACAAAGGTCACAATTATGTTTATAAAGGTCAATGTTTTTGTTTTTCATATGGTCGTTATAGACAGGTTTCATTGTACCTGGTTATCTGTTGACATCATATTTTGCTTACTTACCAACTTCTTGTCGTATGAGAAGATTCGATGGCATTCTGTTCCTTCCAACATGATGAGACCTTGAGGCTTTACAGCAAACTCATTCTCATAGTAAAACAACATGTTGTAATGTAAAACGGCGAATCGTTTTTGCCATCGTATTCCAGGGAATTCGGCAGCAGTACCAGTTGTTTTCTTGCCCGTTTTCTTCAAAAGAATACCACATTTGCGAGGGCGGTCGCGGCCTTGAGCGGCCAAATGATAAAACTGTAATTCGTTTAGTCGCATGGCTGACGACTCAACTGTCAACTGGCAAGCAGGCTATGATCATACCTGATATGATGCGACATTACCACAACAAATAGGGCAAATCTGAGGACGGGAGAAAAGATAGCATGACATTCATTTGATGCTTTTACGAACCATACAATAAAATAACCGACATCGAACCGTTCCTAGTCAGCGAAACTGCAGCGGAAAGAGGAAAGATCTCAGCACAACGTGCTTTTACATTTACTCGTGAACTAAACAATCAAACATGCCGTGGAATTGCATGAGATGAAAGTCCGCCGTAAAATTACGGAAATAAAATACATTTTCTCGGGACAAGAGCAAACTAATGGAAAACCAATCAAATAAATTACAAACAATGAAAAGACAACGAAGGAATTCATTCAAGCCCTTGAAATTTGATTAGCGAACAAGCAGGGGTTGAACATCGTCTGGCTTTTGATTGTGGTGCAATGGTCGGCATTCAAATTGGCGGCATTAGGTTTGCTTTTGTAAATGAGTAAAGTTAGCAGTGCCACCCTGTTGCACACCAAGCAGAAAAACACGCGACATGACGCACAAGCAAGTAATGCCGACATAGAAAAATAATTCAAACTGTCGGCATCAAGCCAAAAAGCGATCTACCAATCCAGTCAATGCACCACGGAAATTTCAAGATTTCTCTTCGAATGTTTGAAACTTCTAATGTTTCATCATCCCATTAATCCACCAGTGACCAGAAGCTTACAGTAATATTCACGTGAGAGAAAAAATACAGAAATATAAGTATCAGGTACAATTTCGTTGGCTTTGAACGATTTGGAAACATAATTTGGTTGTACGAGATCGAAGGAAGTACAATTTGGGGTTGACAAAACACTTCACAAAGCGAAATTGAGGAAGCGACGTGGGTCAAAAAGCAGACATAAACGATGCTGCTGTGAGCATATGGTACAAATATACAAGATTAGTCGCAGTGAAAATCATTCTCCACCTTGGAAGCCAAATCTATTTCACGGAAGTATCGTGCGAGCAAATAAATCTGACAAATCAAGGACGAAATTTTGAGGCATTCAGCGAATTCTTATCAGTAGAGAATCGAACATTTCAATTATGTCGTAAATAACAATTCGATAAAACATATGCTACATAGTCTGGGAAACGTGTGTGTCGGTTGTAGCCATCAATGCAACCGGCAATCTTTACAAAGGTTTTGAATTTGGGCATTGTCTGTCCGATAAACAAGGCTGGCGACCAAAGGAGGAAGGTAATGTTTGTAATAACAGCGACTGTGCGAAGCGAAAACGCAACGCAAAAGTAATCTCATTATTAGTCACGTCGATCAATATGCAGAACACACATAAATCTAGAGAGATTGTTAAATTGAAATACATTGGCTTACCATCGATTATAGACCGCCAAACCAGCACTTGTCAGAGTATAAAAGAAGCAACCTTTGCAAAGTATAACCACGCAGCAGGCTGCCTTGGAAAAATTGATATTTGAAGACGGGCTACGTCAAACAGTGGGTGGTATCTAGCACATTTCTGTGTGTCGGCATGCTGTTAGAAAACAGATTGGTGAGGACTTGTAGCGACGAAGGACGAATAAACGGGCCTTTTTGACCTGTCAGACATGCGGAAATGATCGCTTGACCAGCTGCAAAAATCTACGTAAGCTTTTGGTTAGGATGATCGCCGACACTTTCGATGGGAATAACACATCTTGGTTGAGGTGTACCTTTCAGTTCTCACGGACAGCAGCTCCTGGCAATTAGCAACCAAGCCACAAACATCTCAACTCGCAAGCGCTTTCTCTCTCTTGCTGTTGATGACATTCTTCACGTTCACAGCTAGGACCGGATGAGCTCATACAGAGTGACGGCTTCTTCCGCCTCCAATAGTTGATTGGGAAATGAAGTTGCAAACCACGGGGAACCATTGTTGATTCGAACGATCAGCGTGATCATTTTGGTTGTTTATGGCACCCAGGACTCCGTTTAAAATCGCGCGGGAAAACACCTCAGCCACATGACAATCAGAAAGATCACAGGCCATGGGTCATAAGTCATAGGGGCTGAGTTGTCCCATGTGATGGGCAAGTTACAAATATCAGCTAGAAAAGCAGACCTCATATTTAGTAATTACGTTTGAACTTGAACTTTCTTAGAGTCTTTTGATTTAAAATTTGTCTGCCTCTTTAAAAATTGCTCCTGCTCTGGAAGTAAATCATTTCAAAATTGTATCAATTCCAGTTCAGAGGTTTGAAAGGTTCTGGTTTTTTTGCAATCTAGTACACTCCCGGGTACAACAATCCTCATCTCAAAGATCATCTCCGGCTCCCTTCCCTGGACTTACATGAGCCCCAGTCCGCCCCCACCGGGCTCTACATTTTAATAATTTTAATCACGTTTCGTCCCGTCATGTTCTTCCATCACCGCTGTCCATTTTTTCGCACAAAAAGCAAGCCATAAAGCATCAATTTGATCAGTGGTGAATGAATGAATGAATTTCAATTTATTTAACGAGGGTAGCCCAATAAGCCAATGGCTTGTCTCCCTTGGGGCCCTCAACAATTAAAACCACAGGTGACAACGAATATATTTGTTGGCTGGCCTGGGAGTCGAACCCGGTACGCCTGACTGGCAGCCACACGTACGGTGACGTACTAGCCTCTAGACCACACCGACACATTAATTACTCAAGTCATCATCATCATAATCTAAAGCAAGTGGAACATTAGCTAGGGACTTCTCTCATTCTGGGTCGTCACAGTGAATTGCACAAGATGCATTGACATCTATTTTCCCAGAACTGAAAGATAATGGGAGAATGGTAATGATACCATGGATATATCCTAAATATAACCATGCAAAGTGAAGCATTTGACCTTTCTACACAAGTGACCTATCTGTCCAGGCTGATTGCCATAGAAAGTGTCATTTTGGGGTTATGAAGAGTGGCCTTTATACACAGGTGGCTGCTCTATAGAGGTGACCGATAATACAGGTTTGACTGTACAACGTGCAGCTCTTGAGACCAACAACAAAACCACAACAATCATAAGATAAAAAATTGACACTCTTGCCAACAATAAGTCGGTCTGATAATTACCAAGTTGTGACAAAAGGCCAAGCATAATTATGACAAGTTCAAGTTGGATGCTTGAATAAATTTGATATATTTAAAAGCAATAAATAATAATAATAATAATCTGGCAACCAATTAATAAATTGTTGGAAGACTAAACCGTCTTGATGTCTAAATATCTCGAAATGCAGGTGACTTGTACATTCGATGCAACAGTCACACCTCTCTGACGGAAGCGAAAGGANATGCTAAAGCCATTCTATCGTTATCAGGTCTTTGAGTATAAACCAGACAGCATCGAGGAGGGATATTAAACCCCAGCATCTGACATTTGCTTCTGTAGCCTAACGTAAGCGTAGTGATCCAGCTTCCGGCGCCTCACCCACACGGCAATGTTAGATANAGCAACATTGTAGCAGCCACACAGGCCTGTAATTGCAAATCAACACAAAATTAGGAATTCAGACAAGTATGACAATGTGGCTGTCTCATCAAGCATTTACGTCAGCACTCAGACCGCCAATCAGGCGCCCTCTGTCAGTCGCTATAAATGTCTTGCATTTCGTAGCTTTGCTCTCTTGCAATCTGTACTCTCGAGCCTTCGGATGGGCTGGCTATCCACCGTCGTATCTGCCACAATTACATGTTTCAACCACAACGATTGCAGTAAAAAACTAGCCTGCCTATTTAGGGAGTAGCAGACTTACAACCTATTTCAAGAGAAACATTTCAAGTCTGCAAGCAGGCCAATGTTCACTTACTTCGAATATCCAGAATTTTCGTTCTTCTATCGACTTCACACCAGAGCAGCTGTGCAAAGCAAACACAAGAAACAGTTAGGAGTCACTCAAGAACAGTTTTTAAAAGATGAGTTAGCTACTCTGCTTGGCTGCAAAAAGGTCTCATCAAGCAGCAATACAAAAAGCGTAACAAAGAAAGCACATTTGAGATGTCAAATCAATTTCATGATGTAATATCTAGATTTCACCCGATTTCGACAAAGAGGGTCTCAGAACATTGGAAACCCAGTGCTAGACCTTCTGTAATTAGACTTTAAAGTATGATGTCCCAAATATCTGATGCAATGCTTTTAGGCCTTGATGCCTTTATATTACAGCCTACATTTTTATAATTGTAGTGGCTGACGCGCGGTCAGTGTGAACTTGATGTCGTCATTTTGTAGTCACGTGACTGTAAGAATATGTAGCTGTGTCATCCTGTAATCTTCCTCTTTGCCGTCTGTACTTCGTCATATCAACAACTCTGTCTGTCATCTTATCTATGCTGTGTCTCAAGACATAGAGCTCTGGCACCAACGACCATATGTACTCCTTGGAACTCTGCCATCTCTCCCTGTCGTGGGACCAGCAACCTATCTATCAAATATATATTACTGTGGAATGTCAAAGTCTTGCAACTCGTCTTTCGTTACATTTTTATGATCATATTTACTTGTGAGTTGTAATGTGTTTCTCTTACCTCATTACTGAAAATTTCCCAAATCTCTTAGCGAACACTGAACACTGATAAATATTCCGGTGCATTTCAATTTACACCTTAGTCTACATGCAATGAATTATTCTGTGTCAGTGTTATGTATTTGTAGATCGTTTTACACTGTAACCAGGGCCATTTTAACAAGTAGCCTAGGCAGTCAAAGCACGCGATTTAGGCCCTCAGTCTCGATAGGCCCTTCTCAAATGTCATTTCAAATATTCAAATGCTAGGCCTACTGAGTTAATTTTTCCCAATTTGCTGTTGGTGAGAAAATTAGAAATCTTTGATGTGCCAATGGGTGAACATTCAACAACAGAAAGTTTTGGGCTATTTTATCGCTAAAATTAGGCCCCGTTGGGTAAAGTGCTTTGGACCCTCTCGAAGAAGTTGCTTTATCGCTTGCTGATTGGTTGATCGCCAGGGACTACCGGTAACTGCCTAATTGGTTATATGTTGCTACTTTTGACTTGTTTTGAAAACGTGTGTACACGTCAATAGCAGGACAAGGGTTAAGAACTGTATAAATACAGAATCATAATTTTATGTGATCTGTCAGTTCTCGTGTTAGCAGTGCTGCTTCAAAACAAAGCATTCTACTTCGCAAAGTGTCGTCACTGTGTCCAAAGGTTTCGAGATATAAAGTTGCATTACACCTACATGCAACCAGGTGGACTTCATAAGGTTTTTATCATCATAATAACAAACTGACACAACATGCATAAATATATTATCTAAAGTTCCTTCTTAGTTCCACCACCCTCGTTGCGAGGACTGGCTCCCTTGTCTAGAACTATTAGTTGGACGTTTCGAACCACCTCTGCACTGATGATAATTGTTGCAGCACGGCGCGTTACATTAAGCCCCTCGCCACCAGGGCAGCAACATGGTCCAAGATGCAGGTCCGGCTGGGATTCGAACCCCGTACCCGGGGTACGAAAGCCAGCGTTCCTGCCACTAGGCCATGAAGCCGTTTAAGTGTTTGGATGCAATTGACTTCGAGCTGAAATCAACAATTTTTCCAGCTAAGAACAATCCTTGAAATTGACGTCATAGAAAAGAATACGGGTGAATGCGGTTTGGAAAAAGTCATCTCCTTGCGTCTTCATCCTTACTCTTTTCAAAGGTCCAACTTCCTTGTATACAGAGATGTAATAGGACTGTGCTTGACAGATTGAATGAGAACAAATGCCAACCTACCTGATGAATAATGTTGTATTTGATTCTGTACATCTTATGTGCTGCTTGAATCCAGTCTCTGTACAGCCAGGAATTGTATTCTAAGAAGAAAATACGCATGACATTAATAACCTAGAGAGGCTACTCCTGGAGATAACCATACTTCAATCTTACACCCACTGACCACCATTTGGGATAAAAGTCCAGAACATAGAACATATTGTCCAATTGCAAATAGCTGTTGGTTTGCCCCAAATTGCAATGGCTTGCATCTTTGCTCAATGTGTAAAGGGAACCCATTCAAGACGCCACTAGCTGTTGCTTTGGACTTGAATTTGAAGAAGTTAGTTTTAAATAAAGATGATAATTACGAAAAATCAGTTTGATACGCCTGTGTTTCCATTCCAAACGAGACAGAGACTACATCTTTTTGTTATCCTTATTATTGTTGGTGAACTTCTAATGCTTATTATTTTAGCTTCACATTTTGGATATTACTCTAATAATGACATTGAAATCTTTCCAGTGGTCATTCCAGTCTGTCAGATGATGTCAAGTGTGTGTGTGTGTAAATTTTATTTCAATTCGTAGCCAATATGAGCAGCATTACTCGTTTACATTGGGATGAATAATACAGAACAAACAAACTATGTATTTACACATAACGAACTACATGACATGCTACAATTAAAAATAAAGCATTAAACACTAGTTTAACATAATTGAATACAATATACTGGATGTTCTATTTTTAAACATTAAAACGAGGGAAACCTCAGCTATCTCAACCAATTCGAAGTTAACAGATTAAATGTATTCAGGGAGAACTCTATATCCCTTGCCCACAGAAATGTACTTGCCACAATAAACGGCCAAAAGATCAATAATCATGAATCAACAATTACAGGTGATGATTAGTTCCAGGCCTTCTGTGGTTCATTCCCATCCCCTAGTGCAACAAGCAATTGTCACCTGTCCACAGTTGGATGGTAATTGTAATTGTAAATTGAGTATTTCTAAGTGCCCTAACGAGCAATGCTCCTCAACGGCACTTTACAAGAAATCTACAATACATAATATTTAAATGGTATTAAACCAGGTTGCTATGAAACGTGCTACAAAATCAATATCAGGTTATAGCTAAAAACTACCGTGCCAACAATTTCTAAAATAAGTACAGTTGAAGTAAGGTATAGCTAAAATAGTAGTTAAAAATAGGTTGGCACTCAGATTGTCGAGCACACATGGCTTGTTTTCAAAATATTTCTTATAAAATTTGGGTTTATTGTGCTGTGAAATCACTGAAATGGTATAATTTTTCCGCGTTCAATTTTGACTAACCCACATTTTAAATTGAACTCAATTCCTTTACTTACTTTTACGTAAAAAAGTTACTAGAAAAAAAGTGAAAAAAAGTTCATCAAAAAAAGTTAATTGTAACTTAATGGATTTTCAGAATAAAGTAATACATACATACTTACTTACTTCTAAGTTTCAGTCAGATTCAGTTGAGCTATTTCAAGCTCAACAATAAATATGTTGATATATGTGAGACTTTGATAGCCTACTAATTCAGCCTCAGTCTCATTACTCAGGTCTTCAGTTGTTGAACTCAGCTACCTTTCTGCCTATGTGTCAACCAGACTACAAAACAGCATATGTAGAATAGGAAACCAAACAAGATAAGAAGCATTTGTTACCTTTTCAAAGGCTTTACATTTCTGACAACTCTGTACGACGACATACTTCTCTACCATCCAACAAGCTAAACCTGAAATGTCGCAATTTAGAACAAAGCTACAAAAGGGAACGAACGAGTGATGACTTGAACACAGACTTCTAGTCTTAAAACGTACAACAAACAAGCCACAACGATCAGTTAGTAAGCATATTACCTGCTTTAGAAATCGATGAGTTTTTATCTTTAACATTTGCGTCTCCTTCACAGTTTAATATTAAGTTTATTACAAGAACAAGTCCAATAAACGACCAATCCATGTTCAACCATCTTTTTTTGTGATGACGAAAATATTTCTTGCAACATTGGTGACCTCTCTCGGGAGCAAAGATCCTCATTATGAGGCTGTTGAAAGCCGGAAGAAGAAAACTTAAAAAAAAACCTTAACTTGCTTACTGCTATATTTAACTTATTGCTGAATATTATAATTATTGTATATAATAAGGTATAATTATAATAAATGTTCACGAATAACGCTTTTTCAATTTGATTTATCTTTGAAAGTTTAGTTTTTTAAAGTTCATAGTTATAGTTCGAGGTTTGAGCAACGATCATTAGCCGATCATTAGCCGAGTACTAGCCGTGAAAGGTTCGTGCAACGTCATCAGTCTCAATCTGATGTAGCCTCACTCAAATAGACTCCATTCTGTTTCGTGATTTTGTAACAACAAATTCGACAATGGGAGATGGCTTGGAAATGTATCGAGAGAATGTCTTGTCTGCAAATAGTGAATTAGGTCCTATTGCCAAACAAAGAGGGTATGTTTTAATCTATTGGTAATTAATTTTGTGATACGTTTTACCCCTCGTTTGTGAGCTTATTGGACAAAGAGCGAGAGCCGAAAGTGCTTGCGGCATAGATAATTGCACGCAAGATGCTGTGTCTTTGAGCTTCAACATCGTAAAATAATACATTTAAAGTGATTTTATTTTAAACTATCGTACGTGGCGAGTTTTATATTAATTTGTTAGGTTAATTTCAAGTGTTTTTAGTCGCTTGTTGTATTTTGTCTGTGGGTTTCCGGCAATGTTCTGTGTTGATTCAGCAGTTCAGCTAGGCCTAGGACCATTTGACAAATGTCACATGTGGACGTTTCTTTCAGATCCAAGCCGGTCGTGTTGGCTCTATTACTGTCAAAGTGTCTATTTGTGATTGGATTATTCATTTCTTATGGAGTGTCTTGTAAGATCAGCGTCCTTCCGTTGCTGTTTGGTGTTAAATCATGGTGAGGATTATTCGACTTCTGATTCTTGTCCAAACCTTGCTTGAAACTTGTTTAAGATCATTTTAGCGAATTTAAAACATCAAGGTGCATTCATAAGACTTCGTGTCTCTAGTAAAGCAACAAACTGATGATAAGATTAGGCGGATGGGATGTTCACAAAGTTTGGCTGTGCAAAAAATTTGGTGCCCGCAAATTTATTTGCCCGTCTGAATCCTTTCTCAAATTTATTACTCTAAACATTATTTACAACAAAAAAATTCGTGTAAGTTGTAAATTGTCATCACAATTACGTTTTCGTTGCTCGTACCCATGCCTTGCGATGTCTGCCAAGCGTGTGGCTTGTTCGAGGCTAATTCCAATCGTGCTAACGTCATCCAACAGTTGATTCATAAATGTCCTAATTGGACGCCCACAGCGACGCGGGTCTGTTGGTTGATTGTCAGGGTTGGTGACGACAGCTAACGGGGTCGTTAGACAGCAGATGGCGTGGCCAAACAAAGCCAAACGTTTTCTCATGAGGGTCGCAAAGGCAGGCTTCATGCTCTTGGAGCGATATAATTTGCACAGTTAATGTTTTGTGAGTTCAAATTTACAATGCATAGTAGGAACACGGCGAGATATTTCAAACAGATTGCACAATTTATAGTTAATAGTTAATACAGTGCTCATAACTTATGTGCAGAGAATTTTAACAGACAAAATATTTTCTCGAAGCTGATTTTACATACATGTGTGTAGGGCTAATTTAAAATTGTGGTATATTACTAATTCTGAAATTGATATTTACTCATTGTGCTTACAAATAGATGGTTTTTGCTTATCGTATATAAGTCGAATTTCTAGCACCAAATTATTTGTCTTAAAGTCTATATTGGCTGAGTTATGTGTACATTGTAACTTAATGTTCATATCGTTTCCTTGTTTCTGCTATTATAATTAACTAGCTGGTCCACGCTGCTAACGCAGCTGCGTCGTTGCTTTGCATTGCAGGGAGTGTTTAATTTGTCCCTTAAAAGTCACAGTTTTCTGTGTTTAGCTCATAAGACAGTATTTCCAAAAAGTTGTAACAAAGCATTGTTTCTTCAGCAAGTCGGGAATAAATAATTCAGCATCTCTCGTCAAGTCGAATTTCTAGGTCTAAGGTCAAGCAATATGGAAACTTTTGTAGTGGTTAAGGATAGTGTTCCAGGCTAGTAAAATAGCAGTTGTAAACCAATACGACAAATACTCGCACACTCCAAGTACAATTTCATTCGCTAAATCACAACAACAGGCATGTGGGTAAGCGCCCCGAACCATTCGAGCACAGCGGTTTGACATGGCAAGAACAGGAAATTCGAGGTGCCCATTCCACACAGATAATTTCGTCAAACTTGCAGAAAACGCAGCTTGCTTTCAAGGTGACCTATTCAAAAACGGCTCTGTTAGATTCTGCGCCAACTTGCATTGTTCAACTTTGACCTGATTTGAGCGCTTGCGCTGTGCGGTGTGTTTAGAAAGCCGTGCACAACCAGAGCCGTGTTGTTTCCCAAGCGTCAGAAAATCCGTATTCTGCTAAGTCGTTGCTCGAGTCTAAGTTTGTTATTCTGTTGCCAATCGCCATTGTGAAACAGAAAGACCCTGTTTCTGTGATGTCACGTCATATCATACAGCTATTAGCCAATCAGATTGCGATAAATCATTCACAAATCAAAAGGTTATTTTATATTTGTATTTGTATTTTCAGTTCAGCTGCTGTGTACATATTGCTTCAGAAGCCAGTTACAAATGGAAAGAGGATAAGTTCAAAGCAGGTATTGAAACTATATCATTTCCATTTTCATTGATATAAAGTTCCACACCTATCATGGCTTATTCATCTCGATAGAACTATGTACTTGATCTGTTTAAATGCAGCTTGGAATTCAAGCTAGATGACACCGGGAAATTACTTTGTTTGAAGCGCATTCAACCCTACTCTTTTCTAAAACGGTCAATTTTAAGAATTGTCCAGGAGGCTGTAAAATTGTTGATTTCAGCTCAATAACACATGACTCTAGTAGTCAAGTTGCTTAATCCCAAAACGCATCAGGACTGCAATCCGCCATGTGCAGTCCCGATGCATTTCGTTCTGCGGTACGTGAGTTGACCTCTGCCAAAGATGAAGACACCAGGAAAATTCTTTGTTTGCAACGCAATCAGCCATACTCTTTTCAATGATGGTCAATTTCAAGGATTGTTCTTTGCTGTCAAAGTTGTAGATTTCAGCTCAAAACCACGTGCCTAAAACAAGTGTATCCCGTCATGCATTAATTGGGACTGTGCTTGGTCCATTAGCCAAAATTTGGTCATTCGTAGCTGCAATGCAGATTGTGGCAATGTTGGTAATGGGCTTTCATATCCAACTTTGGGAACACTGAATAAGCTGCGATTGCTACAGTAAACTATAATCAGTTAAATCTAACCCACCCAACACGGTCTTGTGTCAGGGAGCAAACTAGAATTGACCAAATGCAGTCTCAATGCAATTTGGGATTCGTGCTAGTTGACCTCTCATCTTCCATTTAATTGAAAACATCAATTCCTGATGGCTAAATCAATATAATACATAAGCTTGTAAAAAGAGTTTACATAATGGTAACTTAAGTTCTGATTAAAATCGAACGGTGCGTAACAATAAAAATTTACAAAGAACTGCATAGCAACGGTGGAAACATAGCTGTAGAGTAGATTACTTACATTTAAAATGAATGCACATCAAGTTAAAAGTTCAGA
>OFHS01000109.1:8693-62796 GCA_900245855.1 Calvadosia cruxmelitensis | reverse complement strand
AGATTTGCTTGTCTGCTTTCCCCCTGCAGATTGCTAGCGTGGATTCTGAGCAGAAATGTGAAGCCAGTGTATCACATCCTGGCTTAGAACATGCTCTGTCTACAGAGACCCAACTTGCTGATGAGGTAGGAATCACAGCATCCAGCTTACTGTTACCTTTAAAATAACAATTAATACGACACTCCAAAGGAAGAGAACTAGCAAAACCATGTGCAGTTTCTACCAAAATGACCAACAAGAAGTATTGTATAAGGTGTGTCTCAATTGTTTCCAGATTGGGAGGGCCTAATGTAGTAGTAGTGGTAGTAGTAATCAGTTTATTTTCAGACTTATAAACAGATAATTACAGGCATGTAATAGAATTGCTGGTAAATTAATACATGAATGGATAGGTACTTGCAATAACATCTGTTTCTTGAAGCCACCTGTTTGTAGAGGCATCGTTGATTTCTCCCATTTCGTGAGGTCAAGTCTGCCATGTGGCATAAAGCCACTCCAACAAGAGTCCCTGCATGTATCCCTGATTTCCATAACTTGTCGAGACTCATCTTTTGTTTGTATGAATGGTTCTATTGTGAACCATGTAATTTTTATAAAAATCAAAGAAAGACGGCGGATGGGTTTTTTCAATAGTAATCCCAACAGTGGTCTCACATTTAGAGTCCCGACTGTGTTCTCGACTTTGTGTGTGGTTACATTTTCTTATAGGATCTTGTTTGCTAGATCTGATATTTCAACATTTGCGAGTGATATCAATTGCACCGGCATATTCATTGCACTGGCTTAATGTGCCTATTCGATAATGTGGCCCTGGAAATAGGTTTTTATTTCCAGTTTGTTGATTTTGAGCAATTAAGAAACTGACGGTTACTTTGTTGAAGTTACTCAAAAGTATTGATTGCATGTAAGGTTGTTTATTTTGTAATTGTTAGTCTTTATTTAATTTATAGGAGCAGAAATCTCCTTGCTGTTAGACACAGGATAAGGCATCCTGCATATAATTAATTGTGACGTATACGGCTTGCAATGCACAATGATTGAATGCAAGGCGAACGGTTTGTTGCTGTGTTGCTACCTTTTGCAAGAGAGACTGTGTACTGGGCTTATTGTTGCCTAATTATTGAATGGCAATGGGGTTGATCAGAGGTCACCTGAGGTACTGACGTTGGCCATGTGGATCTATCCACACAGCTGTCATGGCTTGAGTTTAACTTTGCCTAAATGTTATGTAGCCAGCATTTTAAAACTGGATTCAGTTCTATATTCCCTCGACTAATTAGCGCATGTGACTCTGTTTATTTACTGATTAATTTGTTCTTAGATTTACACATTTTTTTTTCTTCACATTTACACCTGATATCTTTTAGCTAGTGATATATTGGTGTTTTGACAGACCGACACGCATGGCCACATTCTATTCTCGTCCTTCTGTAAAACCTGTTTTCTATAGGCAACTCGTTGCGTGATGTATATATACAAGTTGAATACGATTCGATTAAATAAATTGAATGATGATGAGGTTGATTCTGTACGTACCCTCTTCTGAGTTTGTGCACCTCTATTCTCACTGTATGACTGTGATCTCTCCTTGGCAGAGCAATTCTTTGAAGAGCATCATTGGAGGAGTACAGAAAATAGATGAGATTGCAACGTTTGTCAGAGATCTGTCCATTGAGGGACACCACCAATGCAGTTCCAGAAATTTCGAGGTTAGATACTTTTTTATTATTTTCAAGAAATGCTTTACCAGCAGACTCCACCGTGGATAGTGTACCGTTGAGATATGAAACTTCAGTGTCCCATGAGCAACAAGCTAATTAATCAGAATTTGTTTCTTATTATTTGCATTAGTTTTCTCCTTTGACCTTAGTCACTGCTGTGAATATGCAGAAATTGGAGAAGTAGGAATTAAGCTACGGAGAACTGTTTTTTTTTATTCTGTTTTTGTTAATTGTAGCTAATTAATAATATCTCAGCAAAGTCAAACTCCAGCTAGTTGTCGTGGGTATTTGCTACCAGTTGCTGTGTTGTATTGTGTAATAAGGAACCCGCTTAACCATGCCAGTGGTCATATTGCATCCCATGGTCCATGCTGCCACATCGTATCACCGCTCTCCATTTCAATCTGGTATCTGTTCTCACAAGGACTTTGCTCATTATCACATCGACACACAGCAATAATAAGAGGGAGACAAATACAATTGCGATGTCTGAGCTACCGTAACAATTGCGACAATGCAACTTTAATCCCACCCCACTTCTCAACTGCAGTCTTTACTAGTCTTAATATCTCTGCTGCTTATCAGTGTGATGGCGCTTGGCCTTTGGTTGGTAATGACAGGGTTTCCATTCGCACAACGCACACATCCCATCAATCAAACACCAACGCCATGCTCATCTTGGGGTTAATTTATATATTCAGGTGGATGGTAGCTATGATGTCAACCTACTCTCTTACTCGTGAGATGGAAAAACGCGCAAGACACTGGAGTTGGCGTGGACAATGCGCGCATGGCTCCTACACAACCAGACGTGTAAACTACTACTCAAGTAGCAGGAAAGAGGAAAGGATCTCTGAGCAACTTATGTCTTTTTTAAAAAGGCCAACTGTTATCAAGGAAAGATTGAATTGAATTCTATGCAAGAGCGTATGACCTGGCTTGCAAAGAGCAAGGTTAGCTTTATATAAATCGCACAGAATCCGTTTTCAGTAGTTGCGTTTATAGTAGGATTGGACTCTCGTAATGCTTTTGAGTGCTACATATTGAAGTAGTTGTGTTTGTATTTGTTAATATTTATCCCTGTTATGTAATAGCGGGTCAATTGTTCTGTCGTTAAGCTGTTATTTAAGTAACTTTTGTATATGAGGAGGCACAGAAGTGATATTTAAAACAACAACCACTCAGTGTATCTCATAATTCAGTGTGACAAGCTTATAGTGCTCAAACGTAAATTGCTTTTGTAGTAATAAGCCAGACAGAAAGACTCGTTGTTTCTCCCATTGCATATTTTATCATTTGGCAATAAGTCGTGTGTTAGTTTTGTTAATATTGCATTGGCCCAGCCGTGACATCAAAATAGTCCATCATTATTGTTGGATACTTTGCTAGTGTCCAAGGCTGTGTTCAGAGAATGGTTTCTGTACATTCCGCATTGTCCTAGTCGCTTTGAAAATGTTTGACTTCTTCCATGAAACATTGTTGGCATTGTGTGAACACTGGGAGCCTGCGAGCTGCAAAGACAATAAGACAATGTTATCAACACTGAAACAAGAGAAGCTGCTGTTAGCTCATTCACTATGTGCCAAACCATTACAGTCAATCTGCGTATGTCGCTATCTCTATGTAACAACCATTTAGGTATCTATACTGGTCACTCGATAGAATTCACTGAACAGCATTTTATGCAGTTCGAACCTGCATTTTCTGGCAGTTTGCAAAGCTGTACAACACATCGGCCATCTGCTTCTAGTACCTACTTTTTAAACTTCCTCCAGTCATGACATCTGAACCAGCAACCGTATCTAAATAAAATAGCTGTGGATTTTTCACTGCACTTATGTTTGTGCTAGCTCAGTTGGTGGAGCGCCGGGCTCTCGAAAGGTCCAAGGTTTGCATCCTCCCGGGGTTAGACCCAGTGTGGTATCCTCTTGTGGGTAACCTCACTTGGAAGAGCACAAGCAATTGTATGCAAGATAGCATGAGTTAGTGCCGTGTGTAAGCCCCCTGCGCGTGATTTGTCTCTAAGATGCACCTGGCTTTATTGTGATTTAAATTGGAGATGAGCACTACATAGATAGCTAACCACTGTACTGGAAGCAATGCTGGTGACCGAATTAGCCACCAAATTTACCCCTTTACCCTATGATATTTTCGAAGATTGGTCAATAAAGTGGTTTCGAATGCAACAGTTCCCCTTTTGCCATCCAAGTGCAGTCCAAAACTAAATCTAGCATGTTGTTGCCGTGAAGAGAATTATTGGATTCCACTAACTTCTCCCAACTCCTCCTGATCTGTCATGTTTTCACTTACCCGTATTCCATTGAGCTGGTCATGTACATTGGATGCATCTTAGCATTATTGTAGCCTTTGAAGTTATCTGTAGATCAAATGAATGGATGATTACCGACATCTGTACTCAGG
Organism: Calvadosia cruxmelitensis; assembly: GCA_900245855.1. Classification (NCBI taxonomy): domain Eukaryota; kingdom Metazoa; phylum Cnidaria; class Staurozoa; order Stauromedusae; family Kishinouyeidae; genus Calvadosia; species Calvadosia cruxmelitensis. Next base: position 58,654 of record OFHS01000109.1, on the reverse strand, counting down.
GTCTCTGCTAATATTGCGTAGATGTAAGTAATCGTCATTGAAGTAATAGATTACTGGTAATACAGTCAACTCCGCCAAAAGATGCGGCAAAACAAAGATAAATGATACTCTTTGTTTTACTACAGGATCTTTCTTGATCCAGCGCATACGCGTGGCTGTTCAGCGAGGAAACATTGTTTCAGTTTTGAGAATGCTGCCATCAAACAAAATGCTGCATGAGATTTTAAGTGTGTAATAGTTTTGTAACTTTTGTATTGCCTTATAAAGCTGTGAAAGGACATGCATGTGTGATTGCTATGGTGCAGAGGATGGGCAGGACCCCGAAAACCCATATTATTTGGAAATTGATCCAGAAATAAATTTTTCACATGAGTTCTGAAAATATTTCTGTCTTGCCGATAAATGATGCTTCGTGCCCACACCCTTAGTAGTGAAATCATGAATATCCGTTTTCACCTTGCCATTAAGCTACAATTCATAGTCTGCCTGTTAACGATGTTCATTTGGGTATACAGTGAAACCTGTCTATAACAGTCAACTTTGAGACCTGATGGAATGACCTTTATAGACAGGTGGCCTTTCTGTTCAGGTTGATTTCTATAGAAGGTGTCATTTTGGGGGTTATGAAGAGTGGCCATTATACACAGGTGGTTGCTCTTCAAAGGTTGCCACTAATACAGGTTTGACTGTAATTATGCACAATTCGCAATTCTCTCCTGAAGTCACATCCTCAAATCACATCGGCCAAAAGCAAAAAGTCACTTTTAAAATTCCTGTCGTCTGTTGACTTATTAGGTATCGCGGAAAAGGCTTTATTCCAATGATACCGCTATTTTAATGTCATTCCTCTGATGTTTGGATTATTGTGGAGTTTTTATGCAACGTTAAGTAATTTTATATAGCTATAAAGTAATTAGTGTATGATTTTAGCCTTTTATATCTGCCTGTTATTTATTCATATGTTTTACTCGTTATTCTGTAAAACATACCCCTATGTGGTAACTTCAGTGCCATTGGCTCTGAAGTTGAATGCGAGATATTTTCAAATAAAGTTTTCATTCATTCATTCAATTATGCCAATTAATTTACATGTTTTATTCTTCCCGTACCTTCATTGGCAGTTTGGTTATTGTCATTTTGGAGTTGACCCACTTGTTTCGAACATGTGAATACAGGATTGCCGGCATTGTAAGGATTGTCTCCAATGTCAGTAGTGTGGCCTAACAAATCGAGACGTGCATGTAACAATGACTGGTTGAAATACACTGGAATGTACCTGGCCGTTCAAATCTCTTAGGTATGTTGTTGACTTTGTAATAATCAGCCGTGTTAGCATCTTTACCTGGCAACGTTTGCTCAAATTCTTGCTCCTGAAAGAAAAGACAAACATTTTGGTTCTTTCATCACCAATTGGCCAAGTGCAGTCCTGATACATTTTGAGATTTAAGCTACTACCGTAATATGTTTTGAGCTGAGATCGCCTATTTTCACAGCCAAGAACAATCCTTGAAATTGACCAGGACAAAAAAGAGTACGATTCAATGCGATTCAAGCAAAGCAATTTTCTTTTGTTATCACATAGGGCAGAGGTCAACTAGCATGAATCCCAAAATGCATTGGGACTGCGCTTGGTCAATTGCTAAAGTGATGCTCAGCGTTGTTTTCGTTCCATTTTAGCCTACTAATATTCGATAAACAGCAGATATCAAGGCTTTAATATGATTTCTAGGACACAGCCTATATTTGCAAATCCGCTTTCGGACGTGAAAACTGGATTCTTTCAACTTACAGACCTACATGCAGACAGACAGAAAGGCAACATTTACGAGCACTGTGGATGATTTTACTGATTGGCTAATTTGGTTTAAGATATTTACACTCAAATGCAGAAATTATTCTGATTTTTCCCCTGCTTATGATTACGTAAGACTCTGATTGTGCAGCTTAACCTACTTGCTTCTGTTTCAGTTCTTCCTTCTTATTTCCAGACATTTCTAAGAATGACTCTTTGCCAAACACACGACCAGTCCGCTTCGTTTTTGACCATGGACTTTGTTTCCTACAGATGCGTTGCCTAGCAACGATAACTCTTCCCAGTCTCTTTTCTTGTTGTCATGGTGAAATTCAATATGGCTTCCAATTCCTGCAACTTTTCTGCGTGAAAGTGCACGGCAAAGATACATTTTATTTGCTGTGCTAGAATTCACAAACATCAGGCACCATGGTTCGAGAACTGAACATGGATACGCAGCGACAGAACTTCTGGAAGGAATCCATCAACAAGGAAGCAACTGTACGACTTGCTTGGCACACAAGATATTCAGACGAAGTTAGCAAGAAGAACGGGTTTCGTCCCAAGCAGAAGAAGACTCTCAACTTGAAGCCGAAGCGAGAGATAAATGTACCACAACGGGAAAAGCTTCCACAATTAAAAGCCGTCTCAAAGCATCGAAACTTGGTGGTCAACGACAATGTGAACAAGAAAGATTTGAAATTATTCTGCGAAATGCGACCTGTCTCAGGAAACACACGCTCAATGTTGTACAAGGGCTTCAGCGCCATTGGAGAGGGACGATACGCTTATCTCCAGACCAGGAAGCACAAGAAACCAGAAGAGAAATACGAATTTCCTGTCACTTCTGGTTGGGAATACGGATGGAAGGTCAATCATGCGATGAAGAATTCATCAACGAAACCAGCTGTATTCGGGCGAACGCGAATTGTGCGCGACTCTTTCTACCGCACTAATGGAGTGTTGCCACAAGAGGAAGAACTAGCCGTCAAATCATTGTAAGCCAATGACAAACTCGTCAGTCAAGAACTTTTAAACGAAGATAGTTTTGCGTAGGATTCATCTGTGATTTCAGATATAAGTAATGGAAGATTTCAATCCAATTTTATGTAGCACGACAACTTTTTTAAGTGGAAGAGAAAATTGAAAAATTGCTTTCGAAACTACATACCTTATTTCGTTTTAATTACCATTTGAACCTGAATGTAATTTAATGAATTGTAAATAATCCTGATAGCACTTTTGAATCCCGTAAGTTTCTCTCTCCTTGCTCCGAAAGTTGCTGTATTTCATTCGCTCCCCAGAAAGGGGTGCAGCAGCGTCGGGTGCCACAAGGAATGGGGGCAGCTGGATCGATTGAAGGCAGATGAAATTATTATATATATATATTAGCGGTCACCTCTGTAGAGCAACCACCTGTGTATAATGGCCACTCTTCATAATCCCCAAAATGATACTTTCTATGGAAATCAACCTGGACAAAAAGGAAACCTGTCTATAAATGTCATTTCCTCAGGTCCCAAAGGTGACCGTTATAGACAGGTTTCACTGTACCAGTTTTGTATGCAGAAAGTAATTTGAAAATTTACTATGCAAAATGTGTTACAACTTACAAGTGCAGAGTAAAATGTTAATTAAATGTGTTACAAGTTACAATGCTTCTTGTGCAGAGTAGCAGGTTACTGGTAAAGTTACTATAAAAATCCGACCCAGTCATGTGTGACAGAAAGTCAATTTTTCCCGCGGACGAACTGCGACGAAGTTCTAAACTTCATGTTTCCACATGTCACATTATTTTGGGTGTAGCTGGCGTATCTTTCAATGACATTTCACCAGGCAACCGCACTCAATCTCAGCCATCGGACTCCGACTCGTCAAATAGAGTCTAGAATCCATGCAGCCTGCTGTGATTGGACATTCCAAGAAATGTCACGTGCAAATGGCCGCGCGGCTTAAATGTCCAGACATAGCTGTGTTCAATCCGGGCAGGCCTACAATACGAAAAGGATCGGGGGAAGTAGGACTAACATTCATTTTTGCGGAAAGCTAATTTTCCATCCCGGATTGCGCTGCCTGGTCATAGGGCTATTGGTTACATTTAAAGTGATATTTATTTATTTTATTGAGTGAGAGACCATTACTGCCTTAGGCAAGGCAACAAACAAGTCGTGTGAGCTTCGCCGCATTTCTTTGTAATCGCGCGCGTTCTGAGGTAGCGCCAGACAGCTGTCACTCGACGAAGCAAGTACCAAGTGTAATCAGCTGACTGACCGACAGGGACATGGAAGCACGCGATATCTGGCGTCCATCAGACACCCGAAGGGCATTTGACAGACCGCTTTCGGGCGCTTTGCGTCGCCATGCTACCGTTAAACGGAACAAGAGTTGTCTAGTGGCCCGATCAGATCTGTTTCGCATCGCTCGATGATGGAGGATGAATTTCAAGAACTATTTATAGCTAGTTTCTCTGCCTCAAGGGCTTAAGCACTGAGGTCATATCCTACATTCTGCCGACACGGACTTGAAACAGATGTCATTTTACAGCATAGGAAATATCTAACGTGAACAAAACGGGGAAAAAGGACTTCGGTGTTTCAGAATAAAACGAAACCTCTTTGATAAGACGGCGACATTTGTAATTATTTGTAGAAATAGAATACATATTATGACTTCTATTTCATTTCCATATCAGTCAGATCCTTTTGTTAACCATTTGAGATTCTCTCGTTAATTTATTCTCACTGTATTGTATCAACACGATGATCTGAGAGCAACCCAACACCTCTCGAATTCTGCCTTGTCTTTGCTATGTTTGATGTGAACATTTAGCGTCAGTTTGCCTAATCCATTTCTCAAACAACATATAATCTTTTCGGGGATTTCATAAGAATTGGGTCGATTTGGCTAAATTAAACTCCAGTTTGCAAAATGTGTTTGCAGATGTAGCAGGAATCTTTTGCCTGGAGACAATAGATAACATTTCAACTGTGTCCTCAGGCGAGGGTCCTGGTAAACAGTCTACCATGGCTTGTATTGTTGTTCAAACAAAGTAATTTGCTCGCACCACGTTGTCGGCAGACTCTAACCTGTAGCGGACACAGCTTAATCTGTATCAATATGGGCTTCCATTTGTACACCTGTGCTAATCAATCCCCTTCCTTTCCTAATGGCATAGATAAGTCGACAAACAGACCCACCTCATCAACAATCAGTCGCAACATCGCTTGCCACATGTCCACAAAGTCAGTTCATTCCACTACCATAGGGACTGCTCGTTATTTATGTCCAGGGTTGATACCGAAGAGAAGCAAAACGTTTCAATTTTTGTTTTACCCAACCTTAAGCTAGGCAAGAAAAAAATTACCTAATCTCTAAAAGTTGCCAAAATTTGAGTTACCCATCGTGCTTTTCCTCGGTACAAATCCGGGGCATAAAGACTTAGCAGTCTCTTATTTGTAAGTTTTAGCAGCGGAGACGTCTCTAAGGCAAGAACATCAAATATAAACACTGTTGTTTGTGCAGTGTTCTAATCAGCCATCGTTTCGTCAGTCAAGTACATAGTATTTTAGACAGGAGAAGAATATGGCGTTTCAAGATAATAGATTGCATTAATTTCAAGTCAAGAAAGCTGAATGCTGATACGGTAGGTTAGTCAGGTTCGCAGACTTGATTTTGACCTCGAATCATTATGTTGTGGAGTTTAAACCAGGTTGATCAATCCTGAAGACTAAACACAACATCAAACTAGGTATCTGGTCAGACCGATTCTGTTTTATGTGTTATTTCCTATACAGGCAAACCTGTATTAGCGGCCACCTCTATAGAGCAGCCACCTATATATAAACACCACTCTTCAAAACCCCAAAATCACAGTATGTATAGAAATCAACCTGGACAGAAAGGCCACCTGTCTATAAAGGTCATTCTCACCCACCTGTGTATAAAGTGTTCCGCTTTATAACGTTTTTCACTTAATGCGATAAAAATCCGGATACCAGCAACAGGATGCGATTTAACAGTCATTACAGTATCTTACTCGACAAGAAATATCGACACTGCTTGTTTTAGTATTCATATTTGAATTGCCAGCAGAAACGCGGACAACTAACTCGCATGTACATTTCAAATTCCCTTTCTTTATATATATCCATACTATATTGGTTTCATCTTCGAGACAATTAAAATTCATCACCGTCGGTGATTGGCTACACCGTTGTCACGTGAACAAGTCCGTTGAAAGTTCCGTCTCGATTCCGTTGCGCTAAGATTTCTTCAATCGTGATAAATCCATCACTCCAGTTCAAATCAGAGGTCATTCGTTTCTGAACGATCTCCGTTATTTTCTTCTCTGATTCACACGGCTGTTGAAGTTCACTAAGTGTTGCCAATCGATCGAGTAATCGCTTCTTTTTCTCTTTGTTGCGACCCAACTGTCGACGTCGTTCGTCGCGATTCCAATATCGACCTAGATACATTGACATTGCATCGTCATCGGTCGTGATGCCTTTACGTTCTTCCGTCACCTTTTGACCGCGATTTCGCAGTAACTTTGATTTGGAAGCGGGTAACTTCTTCCTGATGTAAATATGTTCACCGTCCTTGGATCGTTTCACAGACCATTGCTTGTCTAAAGCATCCACGTCGACATTGTTATTTGCCTCGTAACTCTGGATGAGTTTAAACTCTTCCCAGATTCGTTTCTCTGTTGGCGTCCAGTCTCCTTTCGGGTCGACGCGCACGTGTTTCGTTGGTTTCTTGGCTGAGTCTTTGCTACCGCTATGACTCGATTTCAACGCAGAGCGCCGTGGTTTGGGCGACGGTGCAACGGCTGGTTTCGCCGTCCGTCCGCTGCCGCCGTTTGAATGCTTCCTCGTTGTACTGTCTTTGCCAGCCATCTTTGATTTATGACTCCCGTGTTCTTCGTACGGGTAACTGTCTTTCGAGCTGTTGTTGTTGCATTCGGCAGGGGGAGATGGGGCCGAGGCAGATCGCAAGCGTGCATTGCGCGCGAACATCTCCTTGGCGGCCCGTTGGACCTGAACTGCGTATTGTTCGGTGCTAGGCTCGCCGTTCGAATCGGTCGCCGCACGAGGACGAAGGCCATCAGAGTGAGGTTGTTGTTGTTGAGCCTCGCGTGAAATCGTTGCTTCGTCATCTTCGCTTTCAACTTCGTGAAGAGTGGACAACATGTCGTCTTCGGTTTCCGTGCAAAGATTCTCTTGAATAGACTGAAAAAAAAGAAACGCGCAATCAGAACGATAGAATGGACGAAGTAACAAGGCACTTTGCACTAATTTCCCTTCACCCTCGAGCAAATTCAGCTGGTTTGTATCATGAAGCTAGTTCAGCACCGTGGCTATCTAGGTGTCCTCAATGATGGCGAAGACAAGAAAGCTTGAGATGGCCACGCAAAAGTCCTTTGCTTAGTCGCAAATTCCAAGATCGACAATTGAAAAATCTTCTCTATGCTACTGTATTAACTGTCAAGGCTTTTATCCGAATCAACTATTTGAAGACCCTGTTCCTCGTTCTCAAGGAGGGAGAAACATTTTATTACCAGTCACAAGTAAGCAATGATATTATCGATTGAATAATCCAAACAGACTACAACTCACCTCGAAGACGGGCCTGGCAACCAGTAGGGTCACGTGGTCGTTACTCTTCAATGCTTCGTAGGCTGCCTCGATGTCACTCACACTATCTCCATTGATCTGTGAGACAGAGACAAGAGAAAGAGGCTGTGTGAATCACAGACAGTTATGTAAAAACGCGTAGGCAGATGGCCTTCTTATCGTCCTTGAGACATGGTCGTCTCACTGCAGCACGCTGTCGGCACGCATTGTTCGACGGAACGTAAACCCCATCGCCAATCACGATAAAGCCCCTACTGTCTTTTACATCAGCACGGTGCACACAAAACCACGCAATTATCAAGGAACAACAGGCCACAGGAGCAACACATTGTCCCCAATCGACAACAACCAACGACGGTTACACAAGCTGCATGCCGAGTGCGGCAACCACGACCGTTATCTTCACTGTCAAATCTTATCGCCTCCTCAAGCCACACCGTCGCACACGCCAAGTTGTAAATAGACAACCCAACCAAAGATCAATCTATTAATTGCATCAACTTCTCATTTCTCACCTCCAAGACAAGGTCACCAACGGCAATGTTTCCGTCGCGATCGGCCGGCAAATCCTCGTCGATCTGAAACCAAAAAAAAAGCGAAAGGCGAGATTAAACAACTATTCGTCACAAAACAACCTGCCTACGCATGACAACAAACGAATCAAACAGCCTAAAATATACGCAACGTTCTGTAGAAAAGCAACGCTGCTCTATCTAGAAAGCGCCGTTTAAAATCAGATGAGATATACTGGTCCACTTGATGAAGACCTGTTCTTGTAATGACCTGCTGTAGATGAATTGAGCATGTCCAGCTTTGCTCGTGTCGAACAGTGCGCTTGGACGCCGCAGTTTGGCGTGTCCGATGCAAAGGCAGCGGTGTTCTATGTGCGACGACCATAGTACGATGGATTGGCATTCACTGCCTGGCTGTTAACCGCTCTGCTCGTCCCTCTGTCAGTCTCTGTACTCGCGCGTACGTGTTTACATCCGACAGGCACAACATACAAATCACAACTGGACACCAGGGTTGGCTTCAAGACGCGAACCGCGCAGCACAATGCAATGCGAGACAATGCCAAGCGGTCTCGCTTCGTCTATCGCAATTTCCGGATCAGCGAAGCACAGCACGTTTCGCAAGCGAGGATAAGACAAGGTGACCGGAACGAGGACAGCAGTTTAAAACACTTACAACGACGATCAGCTAATAATCAAAGACCAACCGAAATCAAAAGCAAACAAACGAAATGGCGCTAATATAGCACACGATCTCATCGTTGTCGAATGGAAATCGGAACAATCAATCAAACGGGAATAAAATGTCACGAGGTCATCATAAAACAAACAAATAACGTATATTGCACAAGACAGCAATGATAAACAAGGCAAAAATCTTGACCTTGAGATTTGTATCTAGATTGAGAATGATGTCAGGCAGCCTCACCTCGCTGACAAAGACAGATGAAACGAGGTCGTCTCCACCGCGGCACAAGTACAAGCCGTAATCCTTCTTGGGGCTGTGGAGTGTGACGCGCTGTGAAGAGAGCAGTGTATCAATTACAAGCTATGCCGTGAGCAACATCAAGAGGTAAAAGTGTCCCTTTCGAAGAGACAATTCAGCTGCTGCAAGAGATTTGTCCTTCCATTCAATCCTAAGGATTGGACATTATCTTTCCATGTGCTACCTTTTTGCGCATGCGTACGATGGAGCAGGTGCTTCACAAAAAGTCAGCGACCATGAATTTTGTCGTGTCATGGGAACGGCGAGTCCGTCATTCCGAGTGGGAAGGAAACGACCTTGGACTGATTGCCCCCGGTGGTTGTTTTTTTCACACGAAGGCAGACCACCCCTCTGCTTACCTTGCATTCATATTCGTAGCCTTCGCCTTCACCGCATGAACTCGATCCACCAGATAGGTCCTGCTGGTGTACGATGGTCGTGCGAGGGTCACGCCGGCTGGAGCAGCTACTGCCGTTGGACGTCGCGTCGTCTATTGTGAGGTGCGCCAAACCCTTTTCGACTGCCGACGTCGGACTGTCCAGCGAACCGCGACAATTTCGGCATTTCCGACAAGGAACACGCCTCGATAGGCCAGGTGAATCTACTCCTTCGCCGACACTAGATGCGGACAATTCAGAATCGTTGCGGCAAGTACAGATGTTGCGTCGCCGGCGTCCTGCCGTTGTGTCGTCCGTGGAGCGGACTGCGACGTCGTCTTCATCCTGCTGCGACGAGCAACTGGCCGAGCGTCCACTCCGCGCCGATCTGTTGGTCATCAGCGTGTCGTAAGCGGAATCGTAAGAGTCGTGCTGCGGTGAAAAATGTCGTGGGTCGTCGCAGGGCTGCGTTGCGGACACACAGTCCGACACCATATGCGACAGGCCTTCGTCACTGCATGACAGATTCGCAGAATCCGTCAATTCGAGCGAGCGACTTCGACGCAGTTGTGGCGACGATCCAGCGGTGGTCTTGTCGGATGAGCGAGTGGTTAGACCAGTGGTCTGGGTCGATTGGTGAATGGTGCGGGGTTTGGTCCATACTTTCCTAGCGATGAGCATGTGCACAGGGTCACTGGTGGCCTTGATGACTTCGACGGCTCTGGCGTGAGTGGCGCCGCGCAAGCTGATACCGTTCACCTAAAACGTAGGCAAAGCGAATGCAAAGGGAATAAGAAACCAGTCACCTGCGCTCAACGACATTCAGATGACAACACAATGATCAGACGACGGCTTAACCACTTCGATAGACATCCAAAGCCAGACAGATCCTTAGCAGAAACTCACACAGACACGGCTTGCTAATAGAATACCACGTTAAAGGCAAACGAAGCAAAACAATCGTCCTTGATAGAAAATGTTAATCAGGAACGTGTGATCATTTTATCATCCTATTGGAAAACGTAATTTACACGTCTTAGAAACGTAATTTACGTAATATACACGTCTTAGAAACGTAATTTACGTAATATACACGTCTTAGAAACGTAATCTGCAATACCCAAGAAAGTGTTGATGTAGAAAGAATTTCAATCAAAGCTTGTTCTACAGATTTGTAATACAGTCACACAAACTTGTATCATGGTCACAGTGCTGGAAGCGCCTGCAGCTGAAAATTAATTAGAGACGACAGGTGGCCGCACTAGACAGGTGGTCGCTACAAAAGGGTTTATCAGCCAGGAAGCTTGGAAGGCGACTGGTATGTAATACATCGTAAATGTGACCCACCTCGAGAATTCTATCGTGCACTTGTAAACAATCCTCATCTTTCGTGTCGTCATCAACGATGACGCGTGACACCATAATGGCCGACCCAGCTTCTTCCTGTTGGAAAGACGACCGAGATCCTGATATTGAATACGAGGCAAGCCGCAAAGCATCATCCAACGGAAGCCATCGCTTGCCTTCAAGAGACAGCGCAGGAACCGCTCATGCTGACCTGGAACGAACCACTCGCGGGCACATTTCAACAACGAATTCCGAGTAAGCGTTATAAACTGTCAGGACACGTAACAATTTCATGGTTTCACGCATGCGCAGAAATATAAACTGACGGATTGGATAAATAAATAAATGGTTTTGCAGATTGGACAACGACAGTTAAATAAGCTCAGCCAGGGTAAGGATGATTTCATGGCTTGGGTTTGAGTTGTAATGTATAATTGTGACAGCCAGGTCAACCATTGAAAATGGCAGAAGTCAACACCGCAGTATACAGAAATACATTGTGACTGAGCTTGGTCAATGACAAATCGAAGTGCCGAAGAATTGAATTTGATTTCGTACAACACGAGGCAAACAACAGAGCAAGCAGATTGAAACATCTGTTTGTTGAAGTTTTGGACGAAAGTATGAAGATTTTTGAAATACAACGCAGCGAAAATTAAAATATTAAATTAATCATGGTGCTATGAAAACATCAAAGTGTCGAACACTTGAAAGTCATTCATTACTACAGCAAAGTCGATTAGGTACAAGACACCTTTGCCCTGCGTCATTATTGGTCGCAAACTACAAAGAAAATCCCNCGCCAATTTGGCAAATTCATGCACAGGCATGGACGCTGAGAAGTTCGCTGCGGTGCCGCTACGAATAAATTAATCGCTGGCCGAAGAAACACTGTCAGAAAATAAGCGGTGGTAAATGACATCACGGAGAGGACATGGTTGCGTTTTAAGCTGAACAAGGCGTCAAGGCCAACTGGTGAATGGGATTGGAATCCTGCCATCGTTTGCAAGCGGGAAGGGGCAACACCCCCAGTGCGTGATCGTTGATAGCGTGTTGTTGGTGATCAAGAGACTAAAATAGATCTCGCGCCAAGAAAATGCTCCCATTCATCGCTGCTATTGTGCCTTTGGGGGTACCAGGTTAGCGATTAGAGATCTATTCAAGGTTCATTTGAACATCGGCACTTAAACTCATCATGACCCAACGGATTGTTATGAATAATTGAATGTGAAGTAGGAATCGCCCGTTTTGAAGTGGTGGTCCATTAAACCGGAATTGTCGCATGGTTGTTATCGTTAATTAGTATGGTTGTTGTCTTGTCAACAAACTGACTCATCAGCAGTACGTCAAAGGCGAACCGCGGACGGCGAGGAGTAGTTTACATGAGCCAATGGTCACGACAGCGCGGGCTTGCGTGTGTGGACGTTGAGCGCACGACGCCTCGCCAACAGGAACTGAAGTGCAGGCGACAACGCGTTAAATGACGTGCAATGTCACTTTGCGGTCACGCGTTGCAACATCAATACATCAGCCACACTACGTGTACAAGCAACACAATCGATTAAACAAACAGTCAACAAGAACAACACAACAACACGCGACCAAACCGATGCCAACAGTAAGGCCACACAACAGTGTACATCAAACTGGAAGCATATTTAAAAAACCGCGCTCAAATGAAATCAGGAAACACGCCACGCCGAGGTTAAACAACGACTGTCTGGTGCGTTCAAAATTGACGCACAACCACCGGTAAACGAAATGACAGTCTAACTGGATTTATGAAACGCCTAAAGGAAATTCGAGTTCAATGGGATTTATAAGCATTGAGACAATTATGAAATTAAAACCAAAATCCAAAGTATGACGGTCAAAGCAGGTGACCGGACGCCACCAGAGCAGAGTAATAATCACATCGAGAGCAGAGGGAAAGAAGCAGGAGCGTACCTCAACGTCTTTTCCACCGATGATGTTGAAACCAAGACTGCCATTTCGCCGTTGAAGGCTAACACGCCGTTCGATCTCTTCGTTCTGAAATAGATTCATTCGAGATCAAAAAACAACAAGCAAACACAAGTCTTGCGATAGATCGCGAGCGGAATTTCGCTTGTGGTTCCAAGCCGAAGCCCTGAATACGGCGAGCAATGTTTGCCGTGACAACATTTACCTCACGGCAACAATTCAACTCCAGTCTGATGACATGAAGAGCAGACGGTTCTGCCATTTCCAAACAGCATTAATAGCAGCTAAAAACAACGCCAAACAAGCGAGCAGACGTCACACGCGATCCGCACGTCTTTAGTTTACGAACAACTCGATGTTGTTTGAGATTGCCAGGCGCAGCATGAGCAACACTGCGTCTCACAGCGAGTCCAACCGAGATGAAACGAAAGGGACACAGCCAATGCGAAAAGCATCGCACTCGCCAGCATTCCAACAACGAAAACATAACACGCTTCTTTCGATTCACAACCCACGAAATATGTCGTCGTTAGAAAACACAAAAGAGAATCAGAAATCGAATCAAATTTCAGCAGATTTTTTTCACTTTCATACGGCGTATTGCCAGACGAAAAATCTTTCCGGTCGTTGAACACTCTCCGTTGGCACGGCAACGAGAGGGGTTGGAAAATTCAGGTTTAGAGAATCTCTGTCAAAATTGAACACTGCTCGTGGCTCGTCTCTTTTTCGTCGACACATTAGGCCTATATACGAAGGCAAGCACAACATGAAACCGACACTGTACAAACACAAGCGGTGGAATTCACCGTGGAAATAGCGACCTGACCTGGTATAAAGATATTGAACGCCAAGGGTCGGCGAAGTGATCAAACCAATAGGATATGACTCAATCGGTGGACAGGAAATATAAACAGCAAAGTTCACACAGATGCTGGCGCAATTTGAAGAACAGAATAAACACGATAATCATGCGATCCACTTCAAACTGACAACATTGCAGACAACACAACACACTTAGATTCGATTTCCACTTACATGCATGATGGTCTTGAGTTCGGCTAACACGGAAATCTGCTGTTGTAAATCAGAGATTTGTCGTTCGTCCTTCAGCGTACGTCGTTGATAGTCGCACTCCAGCTCCGTAATATGATCTAGTAAATCATTCTCCTTTCGAATTAATTCCAGTGACAATTTCTCGTTTTCAAACGCTAAATTGGTCAACTGGGCCGTTTGGCGTTTCACGAGTTCCTTGACAGCAAGCCAGCAATTGTGATTGTCGTTGCTACCTGCAGCAATCGTACACGAGCAATACTCGCAATTGGTCTCAGTCGACACACGGCAAGCGTCCACGCTGTTCTCGAAGGGACACTCGCGCAAGTGATACCCCTCCAAGCCAAGTTTCGTTACAACGGTGCATCCAGATCGGAAATGTCTACAGTAAACGTCAAACTGTTGGATGAGTTTCCAGGCAATATGAGCGGCCTGTCGTTGTTGTTGTTCGTTGATTATGTCGACGTCAGCGTTAACGGTAGCGTGGCAACACGGGCAAACGGCTCTCGGCGTGTCTCCATCAAAGAAGGTCGTCCAGCAGTCCTGGCAGGCCATATGCCCACACGGCGTCGTGATGGGCTCATTTAACACGTGACAGCATATGCCACACAAGATCTCCTCGGGAACGGAGTTAACGAAACGCTCAGGATCTACGCCGGGCATGTTGGCAATCTCCGCACAACGAAGAACGTAGCACGCGCACAGCAAATCACGACAACCAGTTTACCATGGCAACAACGCCGTAGAAACTGCGGCAAAACGTCGAATGCGTCTTCGTCACGACAAAATCCCCAATTTAGCAAGCAGCCAGAGTGTGTTGGACAACGCAGGAATCCTTTTCTTGTAGTAGTGAGATGGAGCAGACAACAAAACTGGTCGCTCTCTCCCTCTCTCGGCACGCACTGTTCCGTTGGCACTGCGGTCGACGCGTGTCTGCCTCTCTCCGTGTCACACACAACAATGGCGTCTATTGACCCAAAGTGGAGTTGATCTAATTAACTTCTGCTTTTTTCTCTGTCGCAGCAAAGGATGGGAAGTAAGTCGAGGTCGCGTCGTTTTCGATCTGTGACAGCCAAGTGACGAGTCTGCGGGAGTAAGCACAAGGAGAGAGTGAGTGATGTGACGTCAGAGACTAGTCGGCAGATGACGACACAAGGGCGACGCGGCGGCGAACAGACGGATGGACACCGCCTGGGGTTCGCTTATGTTGGGCAGCGCGCGCAGTGAGACCAGGTCAATGTTTGCAGATGGCTTGTCGAGCACATTTGATTCGCGTTGAATGACCCTGAGCATGACAGCATCTAAGTGTGTTTAATCACGCCAACAAACATGTCGGGAAGGACAAGGGCAAACGCACCAACACAACGCAAGACGACAGACGACGGGGGTGGGCAAATTGACGCGCGCATCCTACTGCTGCAGCTGAGTAAGAGAGGCGCACGCCATGGGCACGACGATTGATGTCAGGGCGAAGTGGCGAGGGAGGGCCGAGCAAAAGATTACAAACCCCCGGCAATCATGTCAACGCATTTACACGGACGACGATCGATTTACACACGACCGCGACACTGACAAACGAGCTGACAGTAAGACGAACTCAAACGAGGCCGGTCGGGTACCATGGAAACAAAGGCACTGGCATGTCATCATAGTCGAACCTGTCGAAAGGTAGCTTTTGCTAAACCTAAGGCAACACAATCGATTGTTGGTAAAGTAATACACGCATGGTCCAAGGAGGCATCGCTCTTGTAAACAGAAGAACGCCTCAGGTCGGATACTTTCAATAANACAAACAAAATGAGTAGTAAACGAGAGAACATACCCTATCTCACACAAGATGTATTGTCATTTATAAGTGAGAGGAAATGGCCTCCGTGTTGGTAGACAGCCCTCCCTCCCGTAAATCACAAAAATAGCCGGATCGTTTTGACGGAATGCAATCGGTTCTGGTGTGGCACATGCAAGTACCAGGCGAAATGGCGGCAGCTAATCGGGTTGTAAATGACACGCCCATTTTGAAGTCGAAGGAAATCGTTTCAGCACTGAAGATATCGGGGCCGTCTGAAGAACACAATGGGGCTACGTGCAACGTTGAGATTTCGCACGAGCAAATCTCGCCCTGGCATCACTTTAACCGCTCGCCGACGCCGATGCCCACTATCACAAATTGAAAAGCGAGGTACGCCACAAGGCGCCAGGTAACAAACATACGTCCAGACGATGCAGAATTACAATTCGGCTGTTTGCACGCAAGTTTGCGTTACGTGTTCTGGCTCGCGACGGTGTGGTTGGTTGCGAATCGCCATGTTTGTGGTTGCGTGGCAACTGGCTGTCCAACTTTCACCTTACTATGATAGGTCATTCTTGGGCAGCCCGCATGTGCACCCGAACCAATCAGGTCGAATGCAAGAAGCACGTGTGGCCCACCAGAAAGAGAGTCTTAACGGCCGCTGTTTCGTGCACAAAAAGCGTCTCAAGGAGCATTGGAGAGGGTCACAACGGGGTCCCAACAGTAATCCGGGATCATCTTGTGGAGGAGAAGAGAAGCCCTTGAAGTCCTCTTGGCTGCGGCCATTACCTTATACTACTCGCAACATAATCCTCATTGCAAATGAAAACAAGAGCACTGCCTGCCAAAATGCCAACGGGCACAATTCATTCAAGTAATCCCGAGCAGACGAAAAGCAACTAGCCAGTGAGACACGACAGGCTCTATCTGACCCACAAATGAACACCACGACATCGTAATCACAACCCAAGCGTAAAATGCCTCGCGATGTCAAATTTATGAATGAAATTAGGCCGCGAAAACACACAATGACACCCACTCGCTGTTTCACAAACACAAAAATTACTCAATGAAAACTATCTAGGCGAAACCACTACGCACAAATGCAACAGCCTAGCATCGTACCTCATTCCAATGTAGATGGTTGGTGTCGGTGATAAGATTCGCCGAAGTTAATATCATAGTACCAAAGCACTAGGCCGGGAAAGGCAAGGACCATCAGTGAAACAGCCCACCTAGCTTGCCAACACACTCTCACACTTCAACACACGGTCTATAAGCTGATGCTGGCGTGGCCAATGGTAACGAGCCCTAACGACAGGCTGCTATTGTCCGCCGCGATTATTTTCGCTCCGTCAATTTCAACACACACGAGCAATAGAGTTCCGGCATGCTACAATGCAAGAGCAAAACGTCTCGTCGCGCCAGGGACTGTGAATACATCTGTCATCCCTTTTCAAAAGCACTTCAAACTGTCCGGCCTTCATCGCTGAGCGAGCACATCAATCCCTGCTGCACACAACAGCTCACTTACACGACTACATAGCAACTGTTGGCAGGGACGATCGTCTGCTTCGGAGGTCCAGTGGTCCACAACGAGGCACGTTGCTTGCCAACGAAAGAAGTTAGAAAATACGGTCGACGGTTTAACCCAGGTTTAACCGGCAAATAGGTAACGCAATATCAGGAAGAAATCTAATCGACCAAAGGTCACCATTGTTCTTAAGGTGGGCCAAAAGCCAAACAATCTATTCCTCGCACAAATTTCAGACAAAGTATTCCCAACATTATCGCAAGAAATCTTAGCAAGAGAAAAACAAACCTTGGTTGAATGCTTGTTGAATGCGATGTATAATCCCTTTGCATGGGTTTCGACGCAAGGCAGTTGGAGCGCTCCCTTCCAGCGACTCGAAATGAACAAGCGCAATGCACATTTGGCCTTATGGCTCTTCTCTGCGTGGCGAGAGACCCGGCATGGCAGAGGGGCTGGATGTCGGCAGAGATGAAAGGGGAAGGCGGTCTCCTTTGAACAGGTGCCTGCAACGCACGCTTGGACAAGGGCAACAAGCTAATGCGCGATGACTCGTCAACAGCCAACAATAGAACTGGAGGGGAAAACGAGTTGCAACTTCAAGATGCCATCTCCGAAAGGGTACCATTCGCATTTCCATCGCGACAGCTGTCCTATTGGCGGGCGCCTCAAACACACGCCGCCAGTCTGCCCTCGCTCAACGCCTGCCTCTCTCCCGCGAAAGCAAATTACTATTCCCCTTAATGCCAGTTCATGACCTCATTAATTATAACGCAAAATCAAATAGAGCAGAAACTCCACAATCAACAAACGGGACATTCGTCCCTCGAGGGTCTTCGCCCGGCCGCTAATTAGCATGCGAAACGAAAGAACAATAGAGGCAGGCCATCTGTTCGATGTCATTAGCAACGTCAGACAGCTTGGTAAGGTTGCCTAGCAACAAGGTCGATTATCTAAAAACGTCACCAGGCCATCCTTTCGAAGTGTCCGTCGTTTCGCCTTCGGAGCGGACTACGCCCGTAGCGTGAGCAACTATGGATCTTGCTGAACAGCTCGTTCTACAGTACATTGGGCGTAGCACGTTGCCAGTCTCGCCTCGTTCGAAATAGATCTGACGTCACACCCACCCCAAGAGAGAATTCAACCTCGCAACTGTGCGCAGAATACAATAAAGCAAACCCACTGGCATGTTCAATTACAGCATACACATCGTGATGATCTTCACCATCAATCTCTTCCAAACATTTCCTACATTCTTACATAAGCAGTGTCCCAACGAGCACCGTAGGCTGTTGATCTTAAGGTCCTATACGGGGCTGGTGTTTTTCAAACAAGCCCAACCATAAGTCACTTAAACCCCAATTCCTCTAATGAGATCGTCGTAATGACAAAGGGTTGCCCTTTGCTTCTCGCTACAACTCTCAACTGTCTTTTTAACCATGGTCTTATCTCTTAAAGCCATCACCACCCGATGGGGGTTGCTCGACCAATACACCGCAGAGATCACAGCTATACAACACGACACGCAACCAACGGGAGAATGGTAAGGAATAAACTGTCAATCAATCACGTCATGTCTACAGTCGATGTAATTTTCAACTCCTTCAAACCCAACCCTCTTGCTTCAATTAATCAATGCAACTCCGTATATACGGTAGATCATCGAACTGCGAGACAACGCAATGTATACTAAACTGTGTCAACGGCTAGTATCAACATTATACGAGACATTTAATGTAGCTAAAAGAAAAAAGCTTGGATTAAATAATAGCATAATTATACTTGGGCGAATATAATTAAAGAGAAATATTTAGGCTAAACAGAATCGAGCCGCAAAACCTTGAAAAGAGCACTAGAAAAAAAAAATTTAAGTCAAAATAATTATTTGTCGAATATTTTTAATGAAAAATTGTATTGTTTTCTTCGTGGTTTCTAGCTTGTTCACACTTGCGAGTTTCTCCCGAGATTTTCGATTTGTTTTACACACAAGTTTTGCAACTTGTCCAAAGATGTTTGTTATCTTTTCTCGACCTGTTTATAAATTTGCAGGGATTATGAAAAAATTTGATAAAAAAATGTGAAAAGCTTTTCGAAAAATGTACCAAATTTCTTCGAGTGATTTTCCTCTAGTACAGCACCGCAAGAGATGAGTGTATTCCACGTGAAGTCTGGACTAAGTCTGGACTAAGGTCTGGACATTCCGAGATAATGACGAAACGGCCAGTATCTCATGAGGACAATATTTAACAGGGGTTGATAGCACCAGGCGAAAGGAGATAAGGCGCGCGATGTGGTCCGATTGAAAGAGATATGGCAGAATTAGATCTTGTGGAAGAGGAAAGCGCATCGTTTGACCTTTGTTCAATTAGAAACACATCAGTGGGAGACATTGCTCCTGTTCCAATCATGCAAATGTTTTTTCGTCGTTACTAAACACGTGAGAATGACTTCGTCGACATTTTTGACAGGCATTTATCCTCCATTACCGGTCATTACAAGCATCGGGTTTCAAGTTTGAAAAGAGTGAATAATTTGAGCTGGACAAGGCGTACGGCGATGCGGTTGGTTGATAAGGCGATGTGGGAACAACGATGCGAAGTAAAAACACACCAGAGGGCAAAAGCAATTATAAGCTGCGCTCTCGTACCTTGACTTGAAGTAGTCCAAGAAGTAGTCCCTTTGTATTCGCCGTTTGTTGATAACTCTCACTCGAGTCTTTCGGTTGTTGATTAGAGGTGTCGTTTAAAAAAAAATCAAAAATAAATCACGGCAACCGATAGCCACAAAGGTCCGCTGGAAAATGATACCAATTCTGATGCCGCTGCCGACCAAAGAGCAGCAACGTTCACATGACACAAGTGCGCAACGTCTCACATTCCAAAGACGCTAATCCCCCTTCCGATCATTGTTTTGCGTCTAGATTTGGAAAGACGGCACACATGATAATAAGCTGTCAATCAAATGACGTCACGATGACAGTGGATGACATACTGTCAGAATCAGGCCTTCTGCTGTTAATCCTATACCCAAAGAGAAATCATCCCAACACAACAAACAGCTCGGAAGCATTGTGGCATTTTAGACCGCGGTTTGGTTTTCGCGGGTTTTTTACTTGTGCAACAGTGTGATTTTGGCACGTGCGCTTAACGAAGTACAGTGTAAGTGGACCACAGAAGGTGGTAGTGTGCGGATGAATAGTGTGAGTGCCCAGGCGACTAAACGATGAGCATCACGAGACATGAGTTGGACACGTGCGATGGGTTGGATTTCCCACAGCCCTTTATTCCAGTCCGGTTGACTTACTGCTTCTGCTAGAATCGGATACAGAAACGGTTTGAATAGGGTGGGAGCACCGGTCAGGACAGGCTAAAACAAAGCCTCTTCCACGTAGCTATCCTTACAAGCCGACAATCTTGCCAGGGATTATCATCTGACAACGATCATAATTCTTCCTTTGATGTGAAGACGACATTGATGATGCGGCGCTGTCAGTTTGTATGGACCGCAAGCAAGAGACGCTTGATTGACACAAACAAATCCAGTCACATGAGTCCAATTAATCAGCTGCTCACATCAATCAGAACTTTACGTGATTGACAATTTGATGACCTTTCTAGACGCCGGCCAATAATTTCACTGCAAAATACTGACAATGAATCGCGACATTTCGAAAACATTTAGACATTGCCCGATCGAAAGAGCACCGACTGCCAGCAATGACGAAGTCGCTTCAAAATGTTGATCAAGGTTCGACTTTCTGTCCTTTGATGCTATTTTGCGGACGATTACCGTTACATTCCAAATAAACACAGGATTTCGCAACTTCACTTTTTTCTTCAATCGTCAGAATAACTGGAAATATTTGACTGTAGACCTGCTGCACAGAATGAAACGAAGTTCAAACATTTGGACAATGCGTTTCCTTGTTAGCTTAGGCGTTCAGTAACGCTCCTCCCACCCAATCGATTTATTGCTCTTTATATATTTTCCAAAGTTATAACGACTCGAGTATTTTCAGCAAAAGCGTGGGAAAACGAAACCGTTACATCAGCATGCTAGTTTAGAAATATCAATGATCGTTAGACTTCCATTGTAAAAGCACCCTGCTTGGAACACAAAAAATTAAGCATGAACAAAATGCCTGAAACATTTTAACAGTGAAGAGAAACACAACATGAGTCATCGAATGAGCGAATAAATTTGGAGCTCGATTCGGTGAACATTTCCTGCCTGCCGAGACATTTCGCCGTCGGCAAAAGCCGCGAGATAAGACGTGCGAATGTTCCAAAAGTGATTATCTCCAAAGAAATCCACGTGTAAAAATGGATCGCGCGAGAAAAATAAGCCCCGCCCCTTGCTTGAATTGCAGAGGGGAAGTTGCAAAGCTGTAACAGCAGCATCGCCAGCAAAATAACTAAGTTATGCGACAAGAAAACCATTTAGGCAGGTCGCTGTCGTATTCACAAGACTCCTACACACAATGAGTAACATTGAATAGGGTAGCGGTTGAAACTTTCTAGGTAAAGTACAAGGTGAAACAGTTACGATTTCAAGCAAAATGCAATCCTTATGTAAGACGGCTTACCAATCGTGTATTTTCACCACCACCAACAACAATAAAAACTGGAAAATCAACAACAAACTGTTTGTAATATAATTATGGTGGCGAACTTACCTCAAAAAAACGGGATGCGGTTCTGTGAAACTGCAATAAACAGCTCAAACGACAGAAACAGCAGCACTTATCCACACTTCAAAAAGCAAGAAACAATCTCCACTCCAACGAACTGATTCTGTAGGAAATATCACGGCTCAATGAATAAACCCAGCAGGAAAATAACTAGCAAAAAGTTACAAACAGCACGTTCACTCCGGGTCGCTGATGGTGGCAAACCAACTGGAGGAAACATCAACAACCCACGTGCTCTGCGTTCAACTGCCGTAAACACAGCATTACTGTGAACAATACCCCCTGCGTCACTCAGTCGAACCCTGATGTCCTCACCACTACTCAGGAAGTCTAAGGGGGTAGGGGGTCGATCAATGACAGAGAATATACGCAGCTATGATGTCGCTAGATATTCTTTCAGTCCGATGAGTTTTCATCGAAGCACGCTATTAGACATCATCATATTGTTCTTCGAAGCATTTTTAAGATTTTTAAAGGATTTCCACGAGTCTAAACAAATCCGAAAACCTAACTCATCCACCCTGGTCAATGATCCATACAAAATGTTTGTTTCGCGCCCTTTCGACTTCAAAAATGTAACCCAAACATTGCACGAACATCGTTCGTTTTTGGCTTTACCAGTCACAATTTCTATAGACATAATATTAGCGCATTAGTGGGGTATTTCCATGAAACCGTTAGTTCTTCTGCTCGTCTACGTGACGTTTCCAGCATGGAAACATTAATTTACGTTATTTGCACGACTTTGTCGTTCTCGAAAAGCACCCGGCACCTGTTGTTGCTCGCGAATCGCATCACAGCGAAATCACAAACAAGAATAATGGAAGCTGAGACGTCATTCTTGGACATCAATGCTCGCCGAAGTGTTTACAATTTTCCGAGACTTCATTTAAACGTTGGCATTTTACGTAAATTTCTTATCGACGTAAATCAGAAAATTGTTTGACAAGAAAAAACTTGATTATTTGAATTTCAATGTTGCGAAAATTTTCCCAAAATAATAACGCCTTCTAAATTGTTTGCAGCATCAATTCTATAGTGATTTCAAATCTCACTTCCTTGGGTTTGCAATCTTCAGAAACCAAAGTTTAGTAAACAGAGGAAATTCCATTGCAATGATGGCCTGTTGCGATAACTGATAAGGGGCAAGTGGTTTCAAATGTTTCAAACTAGCGATTGTTGTACTTATTTTTGAATGAAAAACTTCCAAAAAGGATTAAAAAGCATTATTTGCCTATTCGCTGCTATTTGGATTACATCATTGCACCAATGCTAAAGCTGAGCGTTTTTTTAGTTACTAGGGTTTTCAAAAAGTCAGTTAAGATCTCTTTTGATAAGAAATTGTTCAAGAATCGTGAGCAGGTGGAACATTTAGAAATGTTTGACGTGAAAGGAAACTACAAGCGGTAATCAAATCTCCTACTTGCCCAAAAGATTTCTTGTTTGCCTTGATATGATCAAGGCTGTTTACAGCAGAGCAGCTCAAACTCTTCATAAAAACAAAGCGATAACATCAAAGTAAAGTGGTTTTCACTCTCATAAAAATTTCATGAAACTAATTTTGTTCTGTGCAATTTTAGCAACACTGTAACACGCTTCCTACAAAAGTGTACATGTTCGGCAAGTTTGAACCCTTTGAATAACGAAACAGCCTATTTCAGCGCTTGCGAGCATAAATATTGTAGACTGGCAAACCATTCTTGGAAAGATAAGACCTGCCTGTCATGGAAAAATTCATTTCGGCAGCCGAAAGAGTCCGGAGTTATGTATTACGTTGCGGTACTTTGATGCATGCCCCAAACGCTGTCGCATTTCTCATAATTCATTTATTCACTGACAAATTTTACGACAAAGCTTGTCGTCGTTAAAATGAAAGAACAAGGGGTTGATGCATGATTCATACAACTATTTTGATGAATCACTCGTCAATCGTGAAAGATTTCGAGGTTATTAATACTCGATAAACCTTTGCCATCCAATTATAAGAACCGCAACGGAAAGAGAAATCTTAGATATTTTTGACACGAGAAATTTGACAGCCTTCGCTTTATGGATTAAAACCATTCCGTGAGCTCGTCCTATTTGCATTGGAAGACGTGCCAGCCGGGAAGCGCTATCTCCAAACACCGCGATATCCCTGGAAGCAGTTTGCTGTTGCAACGTTTACCACCTGAGGCATCAATGACAAAATGAAAGCGGATGAGTTTTAATACGCTATATCCAATGACGCCTCTAACCAGCACAGATTACATAAAGGAAACAATTATTCGGTAAATATTCCCACCTAAAAGGTGCGACTGAGCTTCTTTCGGAATCTGATCTTTTTCGAAAAGCGCCATTATTGTTTGATCCAAGATTAAATCAATGAATTCTCGGTTCCAGTTACTCTATTTCTCTATCTTTACCTAGGGAAATATTTAGTAGTCTAAAATATTCAGTTGCTTTTGGTCAGCTTAATTAATAAATCCGCAAATTTCCCGCATATATTCACGAAGCAATACCGTTCTTAGTCAGAAGATGTTTATACAATTACTGACATAAAATTTTAGTTAGTTATATTCTAATATAGAAATTCTTTGTACCTTAATTGCTACGTGCCAGTAGTCAAATATAGTCAACAACTAACAACGTGGCTTTAGTTGTTGACAGTACCAGAATTATTGAACCGTGAAATTGCGTTATGATGTCTTCGGGGAAATGTAAACATGGATTATTTGGCGCCTCATTAGAAAATTATAATAAAACACGAATAATAATACATACCCCTAATAGTGGATTATCGAGAGTTTTTCATCTATCCAAAGGTGGCCATAAAGCCAAGGAGAGCAAATACAGATTTCTCAAAATTTGTCTTCCTATCGATCAATACCTTCTAGCCTATTACAGGGGGTCTGGGATCTACTGCTTTGATAACAGTTGTAAGTGGAATTCGATTCCAAATCTCTTCAAACGCCGCAGTTTTGAGCCTCGAAAATCCCACAGCATAACAGAACCCGCTTTTTGCGTAATCTCCAAACCTCAACTCATAAACTGAGATTGAAAAATGTCTCAATTTTATTGCCGCAAGTCTGCCTTTTGGTGATCCGATTTCCATTTGATTGCATCAACGAGAATTCCGCAAGGAAATTAGGCGAATAAGTATACAAGTTTAGCTCTCATGTAATTTGAGTCAAGAAAATTGTCACACAAAGTTATGGGTGGTCTATCCAAGTCACAAAACTCATCGATGTCAATAAACTAGAAAGTAATTTTATGCATGGCTATACAATGTCCGTCTCAAGAGATTCAATATTTATCTATTGGTCTGGATACTGATCTTTCTTCGCATTTCAGAAATCAATAGCTAGGTGTGGTGTTTACAGCTCGATTTTCAGTAGACCCGCCACAGAACATTATAGCTTACAAAGGCGAAATTTGTATCTGTATGAAAACACCACTGACTTCATTCACTGGACTCATGGTAGCTACTCACAGTATCATAGAAATAAGTAATGCTAACACATTGTAGTGAATTAATAAATTACAACTCACCGTTGGTTTCTTTCAGTTGCGTCAACCAGCAATGGAACTCACACAAATGGCAGACGGAGAAAATTCGAGAAAACAAATCAACAATGTCGCTGTAGGGTTTCGCCAATAATATCGTCAAATGAGTCCATGCGGAAGCCAGTAACAATTCATAGACAGTAAATCCAACACGATTAAAAAGTGCAATGTAATATCGTTATTGATAAACAACTGCTGGAGTGCTGGTGTATGTTTATTATAAACTCTTGGTCATTGAACCGGCGTCTGCATTTCCTTCTTTCTAAATAAGAAATCGACCCTTCACATTTCGCTTCATAAACACACTAAATAATAACACTGCTGTTGGGAAGGCAATTTGTAAACATTATTATTGTTATTTAGAGATCTCTATGGCGGCCTTCTTGCAAGTCTAACAGCTGTTTCCCTGATCGACAGCACAATTCAATTTCTGCAGCGCTGATCATTTTACTGTCATTCAAAGCTGTCCATTCGACATACCGGGTCGGCAAAAATTGTATGAAACGGTTTAATACGCGTTTGATTCTCTCAATGGGTGCATAATAAGATCAACTGGGGAATCCGATTGAGATCGGATTATAGGTTCCATGGGTTTAGAACGAAACGAGAGCGTTTTGATGCGATTGAGGCTGGTTATCTTTGAAAACGACAGCGCTTTGATAATCTGAGGCTCAATTCACACGGTGAAAAATAACTTCTAATATAATTACACGCATACTTGAGCAGCTGTCAGGAATTGAATCCATTTGAAGTTTAGTTAGCACGCTTATTGTTGCACTTAACGTGCTTATAAATTGATTTAAATAGACAAAAAGTGCCGTACGAGGTAAGTATTCTGATCAGTTCCTAATTACGTCATCGTGTCAGTGATTTCTGCGGGAAAAATCTTCCTTCGGTGCTTTTCCCTCCAAAGCTTCAATTCCTTTGCTTTACAATCTCTCCAAAGCTTCATTTCCCTCCTTGGTTAAGAAGTTATATTTCACTAGAAGATGAACAGGGCAATCAATCGGATTGAATTGCAACTTTAGCTGTTTTGTTTTTCTGTAGAAATTTTCAAAGTGATATTATTGAATTTGTTCTTTGAAATTTGTATTTGAACTGTACTTACAGTAGATCTTTTATTGTTTATTTATCTGTATATATAGAGCTAGTTTTATTGCAGAAATAGATTCATTTTCGATGCCATGTTGTCAAAACAAAATCTTGTCCTACGGCTAAAAGTGTTCTTTCAATGATTTGTCATTCACTACACTTGTTATGTCTACTGGCAGTATTATAGATCTTGCAGTAGTAGCATCTCGTTGTGAATAAAAGGAGAATTCATTCTTGGTTTATGCCTAGTGACTATGGTTTATGTTTGAGTTTAAAGTTCCAATGATTCAGTGCCATTGTCTTAGTATTACACATCACTATAGTGGGGAAAACCATACCGGATGAATTTTCTTAAGAAGGTGTTGCACCGGCGTAGCTACATATTTACACATCCTTCTTACAACTCTACACTGAAAACATATTTTATAGACAATAATTTTTTTTCTTTCAAGTATCAATTTTCTTTGAATAAGACTTGGTCGGTGGAAAAACAATGGCGATCTTCATATTTGGCTTAGTAATTTGTGACTTACAGCGTGGACAGGTATTTATTTACTAGATTTAAGAATAATATTCCTTGAAATAAGAAAGTTTTTATAAAACTGGAAACACTATTTTTGCAGTTTAGCCATAGCACAAATCACAATGCAGACAAAATGGTAAGAGCAGCCATCGTAGGCACACTCTAAACATAAGAACCAATATGGCTCAGGCCGGCGCAATGTCCTAATGAGTTCTATCAGACTCAAACTGTGATTATTCTGTTGTTATTATTACTAGTGTTTGAGAATTGGATTCTCTAAAATTCATGGTTGGTTGAAGCTGGGGTAGCATGAAATAAGTTGATTGAGCTTACAAGCACAATACATGTGGCGGTACCCAAGTAAACACAAGACGTCTTTACGACGTACCAGCGACGTCCAAACGTCGTAAAAGCGTCCACGGGACGTCCTACGAAGTCTCATGTTTTCTGGGTATATAACGTACAGTACAATATACTGTAGAAGTAAACGAATACTTTAGCCTATACTCTATCATTGTGTGATGAGAGCTCAACTCATACCCGGATATCGTGGAACTGTATTATTATGTTATATGTATCGATTTCCCAGGTAACTAGTAACATTGTCATTGTAAATATCCATAAACTGTATAATCACGTGGTTTCCGTTTGTAGTGGGAGACTGGGGCGGAGTGACCACTCTTGTAAGGTTGAATGGGAAATCAGTTGTTGTATATAGTTGTCAAGATGAAAAGAAGAAGTAATTGAGACTGCTTAACTTCGATTTCCTATTTTCGTTCCATCACACATTGTTATAGGACTTCGTTGAATTTATTTTGATTTACTGACGTTTTGGTTAGCACAATTCTTGCAATAAAATTTTTACCGAACCTTGACCTGTTCTATTGTCCTAAAATTTTAGCGGATTTGAGCCTCGATGTCAATTGTGTTTGTAACTAGATGGACCATGCTGCAGGAGATTATTTACCAATTTCTTATTTATGTAATGCAAGAGGGAATAGGAACAATGGAAGACGAAAGACGAGCATGGAGGCTTTCGCATTCCACATAATATATATTTGGGAGAGAGGTTGGTAGTCCCACGACAGCGAGAGATGGCAGAGTTCCAAGAGGTACAGTATAGTCGTTGGTACCAGAGTTTATGTCGTGAGACACAGCGTAGAATACAAATCAGACGAGTTGTTAACACGACGAAGTACAGACGGGAAAGGAAGTGGTTACAGGATAACAAGGCTACAGTACATATTCCTACGATCACGTGACTACAAATGACGACATCACGCGTGTAACAACCTAACAGGCACCAGAAAGAAGCTATACGGACTAATATGTAAGCTACATGTTATTTAGGCATCTGCATCACTTGTCATAGTTAATAGGGCCTGATGGGATTAGGCTACATGCATGTTCTTGTATGTTTTGTACTTATGATGGTATAACATCCCTAATTCAGTTACTATCGGAATGTCAGATATAAAATAGCTGGGAAGTCAATAAATTATAAATTGTACAATGATTTCATATCCCATCCGTCAGCATAACAGACGATGGGTGCTCTTGTGATGTGCAAATATAGCATTCCTAAACTAAAGCGAGAGTTCTAGTTGATCTACAAATAGATGATTATAGCGTATACGAAGTAAATAAATATACCATGCGTGGTCATTCATGAAGCTGCAAAACATGGCAGTTCGTGCCAGTGGTGCAAATAATTTTATCAAGAACTTCTTTTGCTCCCGCGTAATTCCATGGTGGAACGATCTGCCTGATGATGTTGTCACTGCACCAACATTGTACAGTTTCAAATGTCGTTTAGATAAAATAAGTTTAGTGAAATATTATAAATTATCATAGGCTATGAGTTAATGATATCTATATCCCGTATTTGTCTTTTGTATTGAATTTACGAAACATATATCAAATCAAATCAAAATCTCCAAAAATAGAAAGCCAACATTGCAGACGCCTACTGTATGTTCATCTGCTCCTGATTAATTGCGATCATGATTTGAGTATAAAATGTTTAGGATTTTCCATGTTGCAAGGCTTTCTGGTATATTTCTCTCGAACAATAGTTTTGGATTTTTGAAGATATCAATGTTGGCTGTCAGCCCATGTTTATAAAATGCGAAGGTTAGAAGATATAGTACGACTAAAAACTTCATTGGAGCATTGTTTGAAGCTGGCATCAACCCTGACCGCTAAACTGAGACCATGTCAGTAGCATTGTTTGAAGCTGGTATCAACCCTGACCGCCAAAGTAAGTTGACATCATGTCAGTCAGGTTTGACCACTGATGTGAGAGCCGAAGTGAAAATCCGTGCCCCTTTGAAATTTACCACTGTACAGTGTATATACACTCCTAGCGCAACTTTTCCCAGCAACTGTTATAGATGTTGCCTGGCTTCAGTGACCACCTGTCTTGAGAGACCAGTTTCTGGTGGAATCTTGGGTGGTCGCTGTTGGAATGTGCCATTAAAACTTTGTCTCGTCTATAAAGCTTCTTGAATACTACAGTTGCTCAAAGGCTTGAATGTTTGCAGTGAATAATTGTACAATGAAATACTCTATCAGTGATGAGTCATATTTTCAACATGTCATCTTCAGGCAATGAATCTGTAAACCGTTCTCCTTCTCTTGCCTGAAGATGACATGTTGAAAATATGTCGAAACGTTGCAACACACTGTGTTTTTTATCGCTCATTTTTATTGTGAATATAACAAGCAAAAAGCTAGCTACTTATCATAATTATTGTAAGGCCTTATTTGCATCTCCATCATGTAAAAAATGTGCAGCTTGTTGTTTTTTGTGAATAAATGATGATGCTGATACTTTTGTATTACAGTACAAGTCTTCATTTCCTTTTCAAACAATATACAGTACAGAGTTACGTCTGTGACTTTAAATAAAATATTAAATAGCCTATAATTTAAATCCAAAAGCAGTCCAAATTATTTTCTTTTGTCTTTATGTTGTAGTCTGACAATTCTCGAGCGGCAAGTAGTCTCAGTGGGATGCACAGAATTTGATAGGATGTAACGAGTCAAATTGTCTCTTACATTTTCAACATGCTACTGCTACTGACTTGTCTCTCTACTCGCCATTAGGTGTCGCAACCCCCCCGTCAAAGAGTCGAATTCCACAACCTCGGTCGCTGTCTTTGGTCAACGCCTGTACAACAAAGATGGCGACTGTTCGCGAGCAAATCCAACAAGATTGGGAAAATAGGGAATACATTGAAGTTCTCACTGGTGCTATCAAGAAGTTGGTCGAATTTTTAAACAGCTTTGGTTAGTATTTTAGAATTTATCAAATATCTGGGCATAAGTGAGCGGCAATAGGCCCTACGCTGCTTCTCCTGGTTCTCCATTGAACAGTTTGAACTGAAAGCAGTTTGGTGTTCTAAGTTCGTTAGTCATCCCGTTTGTAAGGGACTAAGGGTAACACGCTATGCTAAATTATGCTTTGGGAACTTAATCATTATATTGTAATACAATTAATGAGTATATATATGCTATGGTATGTGGTCGTCGGAAGGAAAGTGGCTTTCAAAACATGTTCGTCGACTCTTTAAGCTGTTTGTTTAGAAGGCCAGTTGTATCTAGTTCCTCGTATGAGAGATGACTGTTATGCCACAAAGAATAGACAACAGTTGTCTACAAAAGCGCATTGACTACTGAATAGGAAGATCATTCAAAGGTCTTCAAAGCCAAAGCGCCACTCGTGAAAAGCTAGCCCAACATTTATTTCAATTGTAGAACTGGGCATGGCCCTGTATGTAAAGTTTTACTTTTGCGCGGGGAACGCTAAATTTCTGCTTGTATGATTGCGCGAATTTTTTCTCTATTTTGACGTAATTTACACCCACTAATTCAATTTATTGGCAATATTGTGCGGATTTTGTTGAATTCTTTTTAAATGCGCGGCGCGGAATTTCGGAGCTGGCTTCGCGCAGGGAACGCGTTCCCCGCGCGGGCCCTACTTTTCATGCTGGGGCATGGCCTACTGACTATTATGATTCTGGCAAGTGCCACCAATGGCGTAGCCAAACTCAAATGTATGTTGAAGGGATAGGTAAACTCGAGCACCTGACTCTGACTTTGTAGGCCATATAACCCAGGAGCATATGGCCGTGGGACATTTTAGCAGTTGTGTGTACATGTTACAGTGAAACCTATATTAGCGGCCACCTCTATAGAGAAGCCACCAGTGTGAAAAGGCCACTCTTCATGGCCCAAAAATGACATTTTCTATAGAAATCAACCTGGACAGAAAAGCCACCTGTTTAGTGGACACACAGCTTCGTCCTCGAGAGCCACTCGTACGGCAGCAGCGAAAACGGCTGGATCCATGATCAGTTAAAATAATTGTAGAGGAAAAGGACACTTCTCCAGTTCTGACAAGAACGAATACGCTCCAAAAGTCGTTTGGAGTCGTCGGGGTCACCAATTTAGTGGACACACTAAGTTCGTCACTGAAGTATATTTCAGAAAAAGACAACAACCCAAACACGAGGCAAGAACCCTTTTAACCTCAACGTGATGTAGAGGCTCACAAATAAGGGTAACCCCCACACCTGTTTAAAAATAGAAGTCATTTTCCTACATGTCCCAAACGTAACTATTATAGACATGTTTCACTGTAATGAAAATATGC
Source organism: Calvadosia cruxmelitensis (assembly GCA_900245855.1). Taxonomy (NCBI): domain Eukaryota; kingdom Metazoa; phylum Cnidaria; class Staurozoa; order Stauromedusae; family Kishinouyeidae; genus Calvadosia; species Calvadosia cruxmelitensis. Next base: position 27,168 of record OFHS01000109.1, on the reverse strand, counting down.
ATATTCCAGATGTCATAGAAATGCTGGAACTTGTTACATATGTTCAATGTACAAATACTCCAATAGAGCTCTTTCTTTCTTGCCAGATATGTCAAGCCGTTCACGGTTGGCCATGCTTAATGAGAAGCTCACATCTCTTGAACAGAAAATGGAATACATCGAAGCAAGGGTATGTGGTAGAGATGAACCGATGATAATTTTTAAACAATCAATGCATCGAGGTCAACAATCGATTGCTTATCGATGTATCAGTGCAATAACTTCACCTACGTGACTACGTCTTCACATATCATTTTACAGCTTAAAAATGACTAAGATACAATATTGTATTTACAGATCTATGCTCCATTTTTATTCAAGAAAACAAGAGTATTAACGAGTACGACAACTGGCGTAGATGTTTACATTAAGTTTCTGTTTGGACTTGTAATCGATCATTGTTGCTAAAATATTGTTATTACTCGATGATTGATTGATCAGAATATTACAATCAATGGACGAGGTTTTGAGCAAGTTAACTTTCTTCCACTAATCTTCTATTTCTAGTTGTGTTAAATACCGTGATACATTGAAACCTGCTTATAACGGTCACCTCTGGAACCTGAGAAAAATGACCTTTATAGACCGATGGCCTTTCTGTCCAGGTTGATTTCTATAGAAAGCATTGTTTTGGGGTTATGAAGAGTGGACTTTATACACAGGTGGCTGCTTTATAGAGGTGGTCGCTAATACAGGTTCGACTGTAATAGAAAATTGTGAACGTGATAATAAATTTGAGAAAGAAAGAAATGCTTGCAACCAGATTTCTTTCTCGTTCACATAGAAGAAAGAATTGCGTGGTTTCTCAACCATATGAACGTTTGGTTCCTTCGGCTTTGTCTACTGCCTTATATGGTTGTGTTTAATGGGATTGTCGTTCAATTTTATAGAGCCCTAAGCACAGTGTCGTAAGTACTCATTACAAAAGTAATTAATTACAAGTAACGTTTATAGTAATTTTATAATAATTAATTGCTTTTTCTGGAAAATAATTTGTAACCTAGTTAATTACTTTTTGGAGTAATGAATACTTTTCCGACATGGGTAATTTTCAAAATTACTTTTCGTTGCAAAAGACAAAAGCATTATTACAAGTTAGCATATAGCGATTATTCAGCTGTGGTAGCTTGATTATGCGACCTCTAAGAAATCGACTTAACGACTGGCGTTTCGAATCCACCCGGCTTTTAAAGTTAAATGATAAGTTTTCTAGCTCCATCAACACTTGTGTTTGAAAAGCTGTTCATTAAGAGCCATCAAAATTGTCGAGTGGCATTCCTTGTCTCTGTGCTACCGTTGTCTTAATAGTTAGAGCAGGACTTTTCTCCCAAGAAAAGTAACGTCCAAGTAATTATGTAATCTAATCAATTAGTTTTTGGGGAAAATAATTAGTAGTGTAAGTGATTACCTTTCGACAGTAATTATCAGTTTCTCACAACATTGCCTAAGCATCAATGGACTACAGTAAAGCCTCGTTAATATCACTATTGCTTTCCAGCCACAAATCGTGATACAGTCAAACCTGTATTAACAGCCACCTCTATAGAACAGCCACCTGTGTATAAAGGCCACTCTTCATGACCTCAAAATGACACTTTCTATAGAAATCAACCTGGATAGAAAGGCCACCTGTCTATAAAGGTCATTTTTCTCAGGTCCCAAAGGTGACCGTTATAGACAGGTTTCACTGTAATAAGTAGGTAGTGACATTTAGCGGATTAAGATGGTTGATTCTAACAGAGCTTGGTTCTTCAACTGGAGTGATATTAACCGAGGTGACATTAACAGGGTTACACTATTGAATCCATTTTCCCAGGATTCATATTGGATTGAACAAAATCAGAGCACATCAGATCTGATCAAGAAATTCCCATATCTAACATCTCAATCATTTCATGTTTTGACCACTTAGGTCTACCATTCCCGATCAGCCACCGTGTAATTGTGTTAGCTGTATAAAATAACTGATAGCAAATATGAATAGCCTTGAATGTCGCTGACGTCAGTTCTTAAAAAGGCCCGTTGCTATGAACAACGGCCTGAACACTGGAATTTAAATTTGACTCCATCATGATATAATTTGTCTCATATGTTTTATTTTTTAGGTGACGAAAGGCGAGACGTTATCATGAAACCAGAAATGGATAGTTTGAAAATGTTTTGTATGACTTTTGATTAGAAGTCCTCATTTTGCTAACAATCTGTACATATCCTAAATTTCTGCTGTGTGTCATAATCATCATAACGAGGCAAGCATCTTGCCAAAACAAGGCTAAGAGACATGCCATAGTGGCCTCGTATTGATTTGTTAGGAAGGTTCATCTGAGTAGCCAAGTGAGACTACCCAGTATGCAATGTTTAATGTGGCGTAAGACAGCGGGAAGACGATCCGTGATATTAAATCGATTCTGCTGACTTTCGTCTCTTGCATTTGGTAGCTGCCTAGTACCATCTCGTAATTGTCCAATGGGATCTTGCTAAATGTTCTAGTTTGTGCGTGCCGCTTGAATAAGCCGTTCACGTCATTACCCAGAAGGACTCTCTCGTCTGTTCCATTTGCATGGGTATGAGGTTTCTGCAAAATACAACATGTGAGATATTGCTAGTCATCACACAAGTGAACACAATAGCATGCTACATGGATCTGATCTCTTGATCATAATACAGTCAAACCTGTATTAACAGCCACCTCTATAGAGCAGCCACCTGTGTATAAAGGCCACTCTTCATGACCTCAAAATGACGCTTTCTATAGAAATCAACCTGGATAGAAAGGCCACCTGTCTGTAAAGGTCATTTTTCTCAGATCCCAAAGGTGACCGTTATAGACAGGTTTCACTGTATCGAAGTAATATACAGCGGCAACGAAATATAAATGACGTCAATCAACAGTTAAGTGCCATGTGGCTAACGTCAACGTGTCACACGAATAATGGCATGTCAGTAGGGGTCTCGATGGCACAGATCGACCTAGATTTTCTGTTAGAGAAAGTAAGAAGGACAGATAGGTACTTGCTCCTGTGGCTGTGAGTTAGTTTATTAGCGAATCTTTCCAGAGCAAGATGTTGAAACTTCTATGTCATGAATCAATACCTCTTATTCAGTGATGATAAATCAACCCGAGACTATGACAGAACAATGTCTTAGCAATTATTATACGTAATTAAACTAATTATATACAAATACTGAATTAATAATTACAATAATTACACGGGTCTTCTAAACAAACATCACTGGTCTTCTAAACAAACAAGCAATTTTGCTTATGGAATGACCCTATCCTATCTGTCAATTTAATTATCTATGTATGACTGGTATGATGATCTAAACAAACAAATAAATAATAATAATAATAAAACTCATCAGCCCAAGATGAGTGTGGCCGTGGTGCTATCCGATGGGAGGCTTGCGATATGCGTTGAATTCTCGTACGAGAGCCCTGTCACAACCCCGACCCAAAGGGGCACCGTCACACTGATTAATCAGTGGAAAACTACATCTACATTGTACTCACTTACTTATAATAATATTAATATTACTAATGTTAATGATTAATTAATAATAATGAATAATTATTTAATTATTGACTTAACTATATACGGTACAATACGTCTCCTAATGAATTGCTACTGGACATCAACAATTGTCATTATCTGGAGTAGCCTCGTTCTTACCTTGCAGCCTCGTTTCTGTTGTCTATTATGATGCATTGTGTTGGTCAGTGAATCACGTGATTTAAAGAGGTTTGTGTTCAATACGGCAATGTACTCGAGCAGTGCACAGAAGACGAAGACGAAAGACACCAAGAGGTAGATGTCGAGAGACTTCATGTAAGACACTTCAGGCATGTTGGCATTGACCACGCCCAACATGGTGATGAGGGTCAGAATGGATGTGATGCAGATGGCTGCACGCGCGGGCACTGCTTCCTGGGATATCCAGAATGTTGTGAACGATACGACGACGATCAAAACGCACGGAGCGTAGACGCGAGTAATAAAGTACTGAGACCGACGACGAAAGCGGAAGTGTGCAGTGGCCCACGAGAAGTTATCTGCGATAATTTGAAATCATATAGTTAATGTTTGTTCAAGGCACACAACAAAGGAGAAATGTTGTGGAGTAAAGAAGGCTGCATTTGGTTTCACAAGTAAACCAATCGCTTGCTTCGACAATAAATAAGAATAGCTAAAACTGGAAAGACCAGAATAATTATGTTGATTTAACTCACATAAGTAACGGTACGATCTGTTTATCTGTTAACTGTTATTGGCACATGAATTAGCAAGGCACGCAGCAAAGGAGAGAGTGCTGTAGAGTTTCATCAGCAAAGTTTTAACGTCCAACCTGCCCTCTGTAACTACCTGTCTTAAACGACCACCTGTGATGAGAGACCGCATTCAATTAAAGGTTCGAACGACCTTGGTTGAAGTCATAAAAAGATCTGTCTATCTTGCGTGATGATGTAATGGCCTAACGTCATGGACAGTCCCTTTCCGTTTCAATTTAGTCTCTGTTCTTGTGAACAATATTAAACTGCTGTCATCAAATGTAGGGCTTGGCGGTCAGAACAGGGACGAGATACGAGCGTACATCAAGTGGTATGTATTTGTGCCATGCTCTGGTCCGAGCGATTATATACTGCATACAAATACCTACGTTTTCGTTGATGCTTCAACTAATACCTGATCTCATACATAATGTTCATCAAAATCTTATACCTGAAATGTCTCGATCTCATGGATAATTTTGGATAGCCTCGATTCAGTTTGTCCAGATTTTACACAGGAGATGTCAGATGTGTCTGCATTTGGTATCTTACACATCACAGAATCTTTTCCTGTTTTAGTCTAGTCTCCCTGTGCTAATCATATGTAAATTTGTCAACTATAGTACTCTTAACGCCAACCTGATTTAGTCCTACTGTCCTAGACACAGAGCTCTATCTATCTTCCTCTGTATAGTGACCCCTTCCTGTTCTTTTAAATCGCATATAGCTGCTGTCGCTTGTAACTCTCTCTCTCGTCGTATTCACTGTATCGCCTGGTCCAAGACATAAAGCTCTGGCTACAACGGACATGTGAATCTCTTCGCCATCCCTGTCTACTCGAGGGCATCATTTACGTTTTGCCATTCCGACAGCACGCCTTGGTGTCAGGCGACATTTTTTTATAACCGTGTTGTTCCTGAATGAAATTCTTTACCAGATGACCTTGTGAGTAATGCAAACGCTTTTGTATTCAAAGTGCGTCTTAAGAAATTTATGCTTTGAAACATAAATGATAGTAACTAAGTAGTCCCTTTTAGTGTAAGCGCAACATGTGTTGCCTTCTATTCGTGTATTCTTTTATGCAGTGTTTGAAATCTGTTTAATAAAGATACGTATACGGATCAGAGCGTAGCAATACATACAACTTCATATACGCTCGTGTCTTGTCTCTCATGTGACCGCCAAGCGCTACATGAGCACAACCTCGATATTTTGGCCCTCTATAGATATTGTAGATGGTGCCATTCAATTTCCAGTCGTATGACCTGGGACCGTGTATTACGCAATGGTAATTGTCCATGTAAGCACAGTCAGTTAGGCAAGTGCTGAGTCGTTGTTTCGTCATCCTATATCTATAATTAATTAATTATGCGTAATTTATGTCAACTGCTGTAGTATTGCTTCTGTGTAATCTGCGCTCTGGGTTGTTGGAATCTGGAGTGTGAGAGGAACGTTGGTTACTGAATCTGTCTGTTGATCTCGCGTCTTCTCTGCTCTTGACGTAACTGTATTTCAGAGAGTGACATAACACTGAGGAGCAGCCATGCATAAAATTGTAATAATATTAAAGCTAGTTATTTGCTATCGTCTCTCTTCTCTAATGCTATCCGGTACATAATATTGTGCAGTGGATGTTGGCAATGACGCTACATTTGCCTTCGCTTGTCTTTAGAAACGGAGAACTCTGTCGCCGCACATTCAAACGCGATATCCATCCCTCAAAGCGACAACACCGATGGAGATTCCCTTAGCAACGTTATTCCTTAACAACATTATTGACTTGGCAACGTTATTACTACCACAACATCATTCCCTTGGCAACGCTATTCCCATAACAACGTAATTCCCTTAACAACGTTGTACCTGTATGGTATTTAGTTCGTTTTGATGACTTCTTTGCTTCTGCTAGGTCAAATTTTGACATCGTGTTATCGTAGACGTATATTTTAGTGCAGTTAGACACGCATTGGTCATCGATCCGCCACTTGTAAACTAGATCGAGGTCATCATGACCATCTGTAAACGAGATTGATAGCAAAGGGTTTTCTCAAATCACAGATAAAGAGTTAGTTAAAGCTTTCAGGGTGATCGTATATACGATATGATGCAGTTAATAAATTGAATTTCAAAGTGAGATTTCATCAAAGCGAGAATACCTATAAAGGGGATTTTACGAATATATCTAAGAAATTATAGAGGAGGGAAATTGTTAGTGGAGATTATGCGCAAATAAAGTTATCTAAAGAAACTAAAATACAGCAAGTGAAATTAGACCCTGGTAAATTCACTCCTAAGTGAGATCACACCAAACTGAGATTACTTCCAAATGAGATATACATTACGCATATGTGAGATACTGTACAGTCAGACCTGTATTAGCGGCCACCTCTATAGAGCAGCCACCTGTGTATAAAGGCCACTCTTCATAACTCAAAAATGACATTTTCTATAGAAATCAACCTGGACAGAAAAACCACCTGTCAATAAAGGTCATTTTTCTCCGGGTCCAAGAGGTGACCGTTGTAGACAGGTTTCACTGTATATATTACGCACATGTGAGATATACATTACGCAATGATAAAAACAAATGTGACCTGTACTGACAAAGGGATTTCATGCGAGGATCAGATGCTGAACGAGTTTGCTAATAATAATGAATTGTTGCTGTTGACGACTCTAATTGCAAATATTGATTTGCGTCTCTCGGTTCTACAAAGTGGCTGTTTCAGTTTGCCATGAGGATTGAGGAGTATGAATAGATAAGTAATTAATATCAATCTCTGTAAATCGTTGTAAAGTGTAAATAAAACAGATTTGCGTGTAGACGACGCATGTCAATGCTGCTCATAAATATTAATATAAAGTAAATGATAATATGAATTTAATCACGGTAATTATTTGTATGATACAGAAAGCTGTAATATAAGAACGCAGCTTTAAATTATTGAGCCATCGAATTATATCTACTCCTGGAAATAACACCAAACTATCCAATTATTCATCTAACGATGAGGATATCATACTGTACGAGGCTACCTGTTGTATCTCTTTCTTGTCAAATAGTACGCAATAGAATTACACTAGAAATGTGGTAATAAACTTCCCAAGACTGGCTTACTCATAGCTCAGTAAACAGGAAGGTACAATACAGAATAATGATAATGATAATGATTTACTTCTTCTATAGCGCTTTTTACATTAGATAGATAGATTTTTTATTTGACCATGAAAAACAATGTTAATTAAATACAAATAGGTTTTGAAGCAAAAAAAATACATGGTCAGGATTATCCCATAATCATAAATGCTTGTTTGTTTGGGACGACCTAGATTTACGGTTATATAAATTGAACTATAGAAAGAATTATACAAGTTTGTTGAATATTAAGAGAAGCAAAGAAAAGAACTGATAAAGTTCTGGAATTCAAATACAAAGAAAGATGAGAAAGAGAAAATCAAAGGAAATTCAGTAATCAGTAGTAATTGGGTAGAGTCAGTTTAGTTGCATATGTCACATTAACAGATCAAAAGGGCTTTACAATGGTTAAACTGACAAGTAAAGAGCAAGCTCCGAACCTTAATATACAATGTGCTAATTACAACCGGAATGCAAAAAAGTTTAAAATATTTTATTACCTAAATATGCTAAAAATGCTGATTAAAGATAAGTTTTTATTTGTTGCTTAAAAATGTCAATGATACAGAATGATAGATTAGCATAACTTTCAGACGTAATGTTTACATAACATATAATTAATTACAAGACACCACACTACCATCTTAAAAGCGAGCGGGAGTTCAAGCGTGATGTTTGACAAGATCAAAGAGCATTTTTACCCTCATGATTTGAACTCACAACTTTCGATGGCCAAGTTGCAGCCTTGCGTGTCGAATGGATACCTTCGTAAGTTCATGCTGCATGCTACCCACAAAGTGATTCTGTGGTAGAAAATAAAAACGATTAAAAACAATGCGGCAACTACTGGTAACGATGAGCAATCGGATATAATCAATCCGATTCCGTTTTATAAGAAATTTCATACTATCAGATGTCCATTCAGACATCAACTGTATTAAAAACAATGCGATAGAGATGAGCAATCGGATGTAATCAATCGGATTTCGTTTTATAAGAAATTCCATACTATCAGATATCCATTCAGACACTACTATGTTCGTAATGCTCTCTGTGTAAAAGAGCTAGATCAGAGGTTCCAATAATTCAATCTCGGAGATGTATGTATGTATGTATGCATGTATGGCTTTATTCTGAAAATCAAGTAAGTTACAAGTAATTTTTTTCACGGAGAAGAATACAGTGTCAACAGCCCGGGTCGACAACAGTTAGAAATGAGTCTATTATCAATCGCCAGGGCATACCCTACGATCTGCATGCTATTGCCCACAGCCAATCCATAAAGTGTTGACCTGGAGTCTCTCAGCTCTCCTTTGCAGAGGACAAAGAAATACAAAACGTTCTTGGACAGACTTTTTATCGATTCAAAATCGCCAAACCAGCTCGGCATCGTGCACAATTCTGTTTTAGAAAATGTACATATTGTTTTATTGTAATTTAATAAATAATTAAATAATACTATCAATACAGATTGCCTCTTTATAACGTTAGTGTATAGAACGAAACGTACATGGAAATGAGGATTATGTTAAGCTCTTTACAACATCAACTGTGTCTTGCATGGTTTATTATACTGCGAGAGTCTGTCTGCCTATCAGATCTCCCTTATATATGAAGCAATTTGAGGAGTTCAACTGTTCCTGACTGTCATGTAGTACGCATGCACATGTTTTAGGTGTCACGTGATAATGGAAGGCAGGAGGACACGTGGCAGAGTACGCCCCTGCAAGCCTGGCGAAGGCACGCATATTTAGACTCTACAGCTCTTTTACTGAATACATCAGTTACATACTCTACGTGAGTTATTCCTTGTGTCCGGGTTATTCACCAAACAGAATACTGACTCAATCGTGCGTTGTCTTTCACTTGGAGAGCGTCTGCTTTGCTGATTGGAGACCGCTTCCAAATCCACATCGGGATCGGAAGACTAAGGAAATCTATTACTTAAATCTAATCTAGTATTTTAAGTAGTTATATTTTTAGCATGCTAATTAGTTTTTAGTTTAAATATGTATTTTCTAAGTAATTGAATTCATTTTGTAATTTGAGAGAGTTTTTGAAATAAAAAGATAGCAAGGAAGTCTTACAGGCTGAATTCTATTTTAATACGATCAGCATCACAGGAATGATAAAGAAGCTGACTAAACCAACCTACTATTCTAGACTGACCCATACTGTGTACACTCAAACCTATATTAGCGGCCACCTCTACAGAGCAGCCTCCTGTGTATAAAGGCCACTCTTCATAACCCCAAAATGACACTTTCTATAGCAATAAACCTGGACAGAAAGGCCACCTGTCTATAAAGGTCATTTCTGTTGGGCTCTAAAGGAGATCAACTGACCATTATAGACAGGTTTCACTGTATCATCGACTTTACTGGACCTCGATATTTCTAGAGCAAGCTATCGCCATGTAACGTTCTCCGTAATATGACTCAGATGGGAACACGTAGGTGTCTTGTTCAAACTTCAAGATCTATAATATTGAATAATCGAATGGTTAAGTCATCAACATTGTCTGTACACCTCTAGGGTAAACTGATGATGCAGTTAGCTATAACGAGATGAAACGGAGGCTACACACAACAGAGGCCGATCCGTTAATAATTTACCACACCACAATACTGTATGAATATTTATGTTTCGTGGCTTACCTGGAGTGGAAAATGCAATGTCCAGTTTGGAAATAGATCGTTATCATGCGATTATCTCGCGTTACTTTGTGAGTCGATGCTCGCTTTGAATTGACGAATATCGTATCTGGTAACCATAGTGAATCAACGTCTCCACCAATCAACACCATGGAATCGTTTTCGTTTGCATTGGCGATAATCAATCGAGGGTCGTACCACAGTTGAGCGAAGTACATATCAGCTGAATACTCCTACAAACAGCAACAGCTGATTAGAATTGGCTCTTGGCTTTAATTTACACAAGCTACAACATCAGGGATAAATCATTGTTAGATAACATTTCCAAAAATGATATTTCGCTACAGTAGAGAAATGATTTTGTTAAACAGATAAGTTGATGCCTGTGTTAGAAAATTGATAATAATACGATTTCGTTAGAAGATGGAGCTTTTGACAACATCTTTCGTAATGAACAAAACTATATAAGTCTGGTGGTCGTTACGACATACCACCTACTCAAGCGACGTCATGGCACTTCATAAGGACGTTTACGGTTTATTAGATAGTAACCTGACTATCTCAACAACAGTCTCTTTGGATAAACATTTTATTCAATTTTCAGTTGCGTTGAAGGTTTATCTTCAGGGCGAATAAAAAGGTGCATTCAAGATCGACACTGAGATAAAAAAAATGCGAACAGAAATTACTCGCAAATAATATTGCAGGGTTGAGATTTGTAAAAAATAACGACGGTCAATAAGTAAATAAAAGGTTGGATAGTTTGTCTTGGACAGCTCCTTGAAACTCAGAAGTTGTATTTAATTTGGCAAATTCTTGGCTTTCTTACCATTGGTTAAACAGCTGTGGCAGAAAAGCAACTATTGTTCCTTCAATGGCAAGACTCTGTATATCACGTGACCAGGGTTCCCAGCAGCACTTGCGCTCTCAATCAGGTCAAAAAAAAAACTTTCAGATCCGTGGCGTAATATTTTATAAATAAGCTCAAATAGAATGCATTATTTAATGTCACTTGCTAGCAATGTTTTAACTTACATTTTGTTATCGAGATCAACCTGTTGTACTGAAAAGAATCAATTGATTTAAAAAAGCCAATACAAATTTAATTATTTATTGACAACTCACCATTTCAGCTTCATTAATATCACTGAATGATAGAACGTGGATTTCAAGTTCGATTTCATGTGGTTTCCCTGGCAACAACGCAATTGAGATCTCATAATGACAAGAAGAAAAGCAAAATGTTTGCCATGCTCAAAGTAAAACTACAACATATAAGCATCTAGATACTGTAGATGACGCGAGAGAATTACTGTATGTTATTTAATATTTTTCTTGAGCAAGTTTTTACATTCTAAACTGGAACGCTGTTGGCTATAAAGGATGTTGCCAAAAATGAACAGAAATGTATATATTAGCCTATAATTTAGCCATTTCTTCAAGAGGCGTAATGGACGAGATTTTTAATTTGTAAATAGTCCGGTCAGGTTTTTATTAACTTTATATTTCTTAATAAATGAGTTTAGTAGTAAATATTGTAAATATTTCTAGAGTAATTTTATAGTTTTCAATGTTTTGGAAATGAATTATATTGCATTAGACATTTTGCCAGAATTAGTTTTTAAGTTATTCGTTTATATCAAAATAAAAAGTTTTAATATATTAGCCAAAAATGAACGATGTTTAATTCTGTTCTCGTTTCTTTTAGGATCACATATTTCTGTACCTCCAAAATTAGGTCGAAATCGTCTGTCATATCCAGCCATTGCCTCCTTGAATTGGCTTGCTAAGATGGAGCTGAAAGTATAGTCGACAAGGGGGTTCGTAAAGTTGAGGGCAGGGCAAAATGCAAATACCTTTCTATAGCGGCAGAACATTTAGATGCTCACTTTACGCAAAGACTTAATTACCTTCGACTTTTCAGTTGAGTTTCATTCTTCCTGTTAGTATTTTCCAGAGTTTCGTTAAGAAAAGACACGTCTCTTCTTTGTCTTGAGAACCTCGTGGCATCAAACAGCGATAATAATAGTAAAATTAATGGAATCTGAAGAACGGGAAATCTGTAAATATTCTCCGCCATATTTCGTTGTTGTCCACTCTTCGATTCAATAGTCTTTCATTCCAATAGACGCTTCACCTTTTAAAGAGAACGTTTGTGAAATATTTAAAGAAAATAAGATCAATTGCTCTACATGAAATTATTGTAATAACATCGATAGTCCTCTGCGTGAAATTGTAACCAAGCAACTGTGACAGACGCTGACGATACCTCAAACAAAATCATATTTTATTTGAATTATAAACAAGTAATTGTCCATACAATCGCTGGTTTAGGTTGCTTTATGACGAAATGAGGTTTATTATAGATTTAGACGCAGATGGAGTCATATGTTGCTGTTGAACAGATCAAATATTTAGTGCAGAAGAGTACAAAGTCCGCAGAACGACCCTCCACGGCTGGTAAAGATTTATAGGTGACATAACTGACATCCGATCCGAATCCTATATTCCCAGATTTTAGATAGGATCGGGATTATATTTTCAGTCTTGATTTGAATTGAACGAAGTTAATTTATTCTGTTTAAATAGACACGAAAGTAACGTATAAAATGCAGTATACAGTTTTTGTCGCTGTACCGTTTAAATCTTCGTGTTTTATATAACTACTAACTACAAAACTGTAATGGTCTTAATTACATTCAAATTTGTTGATTAGCTCGGATTTCGTTTGTCATAAATCGGGTATAACGTTAGACATTTTAATTACGAACTGACTTGAAGCTTCTTTTATTCTCCACATAATCAAATTCGAGGGCACATCATTTTCGAAGGCACGTGATAACGTTGTTAGCCTGTAACTGAATCTAAAACGATTAATTTATACTTTACAGACTCCTTTCGTTACTTTGTATGAACAATGTGGTTTGTGCGATAGTTTAGCCAGCTGATATTAGTAAGTTACCTGATATAGCTAGAAAGAAAGTTATTCGCGTCAGCGTCGCAGGTGAACCTGCTTCGCTATACGAGCGGCACCGATCCCCGATTCTCAGTCCTTCAGCCGGGAGGGTCTTTCGAACTGAACGCAGGGCGGGGGGCTACTAGCCCACCAAGGCAGATGCCCTACTACGCTCCCGTTTCTCTCGCACCGAAGTGCTACTCTTTTTTTTGCGGAAGAGTGAAACCGTGTGCTCCGGGTAGGGCTCGAACCTGTGACCTCTCGGATGAGAACCAGAGATCCTAACCACTACACCATCACTACACCTATTAAAATATTTTTACCTGATGTAAGACAAGATATATACGCATTCGAGCTGCTTTGCTCATGCAAAGTGTTGTACAGTATCTGATACCCTGACTACTCTGTCGCCTCTGCCAGTCTCAATGTCATGCCACGAATCTCGTATGTGTGTAAAGTTTAACTTTCTTTTGATATAACGATGTCTTTAATATCTTACTTCAAATGTTTAAAATTTGAGCTGAGTTCTATACAATAATTGGAAATTACATTTCAGTTGTAGATTTTCGATGAAAACTTAAACTTAATAAGTTCTCAAAAGTTCAGATAAGTACTACTGTTAAAACAGGTCTATTCTAACGACTATCAAATTAATGACTGCAGTATTTACATCATAATCCAAAATTTAGAAAATAACGTTGACTGCGCCGGGTCCCGAAAATACAGTATAATATGATTTTATTCATTTAAATATTTTGAAAACGTTTTTTACATTGACATCATATGTTGCTACACGTCAACGGATAATGCCGAAGCTGATTTTTGTTTGAATTTCTACTCAAGCGCTAAGAACTCGACACTTTTAGCGGCTAAGAAAGCGGGGAAAATATCCCTTAAAAGTGACTGAAAAATAAAGTCGCTGAAAACTTGTTAGAATGCCTTTTACGCTTCGCATCAATGTAGAAAAACATTACTTTGTACAAAACTGAATCCAGTATTAAATACAATTGAATATATAAATAATCGATTATTCAGAAAGTTGGATAATAATAGAAAAGAAATAGCACGAACAAAAAGAAAGCGATATTTTTAACTAATTAAAACTGGGCTTAACTTCTAAATTAGAATGTCCAGTTGTAGCACTATTATCACACAGCGTCAAATAGCTACGCAGCTAATCAGAGTTGGTGCTAGCTTTTTAGATTGTATTTTACATGTCAACATATTTATCTGTTAGAAGAAAATTGAACATTGTAAAGGCATAACACGTTAGCGAAAGTAGCAGGTTTATTTCAATTGAAAACGAGCAACCTCTATTGAATACTTGAGGACTGCATACAAAAGCAAAAGAAAGAGTCAAATACATACTTACTGTAGCGTTTGTTGATTTGAACTTCTTAACAAATTGTAAACATTATGATACATTCAGCGTCCATTTCAAGCAAGCAATTCAGTTGCAAGAAATTTGCTGTGCCGACTTAGGGATTTCCAATTTCTCCAAACGTCTTGTAGATGACTCTGGTTACCACTGCTTGTATATAGAAGTCTTCAATCTTCGTTTGTAGTCGCCGTTTCAAATATTCTGTTTTAAAATTCAGAAAGGGGATTCCACTTTTGAAACGGCTTTTCATCCGCATATGATAGAGCTCCTCCTATCAGGACCGCAAGCCAAAAACCAAAGATGGAATTTCCGGCATAGAAATCTTCTCAAAGTCTGCGGACGACAGGAGAGTTAGGTGGCTATAAATGCGTCGATTATATTGCTTGTCTGTGGGTTTTGAAGAGAATGGATTCACCTGCTTCGAGTAGGCTGGAAGCGGTTAGACTAGCCAAACCAAACTGTCTGCCAAACCATACGACATGGTGTACTATCAGTAAACAAACGCGTTCCTTTTCTCCTGGATGTATTGAGTAGAAGATATGCTGGTTGTTTTGCTTCTTTGTGGCGGCTTCAATAAGATTTAAGGACTGGATTACGTCAATACCATATTGCAATTCTTCTTTTTAAGCTTCTCATGTCGTGTACGAACTAACCCTGCTCCGTCTGAGTTGTAGTCTCCGCTGTCGATATTATAGTAAAGTCATACCTGGTTTAGCAAAAATTTTATACAGCTGCTCAAAATTTATGTCGAAATCTTATAACTGTCAGCAAACGAAACATTTCATTCTAAGCTGAAGGATTTTTCTTACAACTTAGCCATAATTCTGCCTGAAATCAGTCAACTCCTGTTTGCATTTTTGAAGAAAAATGATTGATTGCAGTGTTTTTGCCATAAAGTGCCTTTATAAAAAGATAAGCCTGAAATTTGTTTCGGCAGCTTAAATGATATGATCGCTAAATATTACAACTAAACAGCTGTTATGGGAGAGTTCCAAATCATTGGAATCAATAAAACTGCTTTCAAAACATTGGTGTTGCGCCACGCAAATCGAGCTGACTCGAAGCTATGAAACCAAGCGACAATAATTACCTACTTCCATATTCCGCAACTTAAGTTTCAGTTTCTTTAATAACTTCGTCGGTATGGAAATCCTTAATCACTAATGCTACTACAAAATCATTGTTACATACATAGCGTAAATACATGCTTACACATTGAAGTATAATTATGCGTAAAAGTTGATTAAAACAAGCTTCGTCCAGCCGTTTTCCAAATCCGTCACAAGCTGAAGCTCCCGTTGTGAGCACACATGCTATGCACTGAAACTACCAGCTCGAGATCTTAGCATGTGCCTTGGCGACCTATCGATGTGTTGTGAGGCTACAAACAGAGAATTAGAAAAACAAGATTATTAATTTCGAAGGATTCGATTAGCAACATCGTACAAACGTCACCGCGTTTTTGAACATAGCAATGGAAAAATCAAATGATAAACCAAGGCTCTTGTTTACTGCAGAGGAATTCGTAGCAGCAATTTCATGATTTATTAAGTTATTTACTGTAGTCTTTGAATATCTAAAAGCAGCTTATGACGCAAATCCAGTAGCTTAAACGCCTTATAAATTTAGACCTTGCAAATCGTGTTGTCCGACTATAAAGATCAAAACGATTTTGGAGAGCAAGACATATGAAATTTCTGAAAATCATCTCTGCAAACTTTTACATGCTGTTCTGAATTAATCCTCAGCAGCTATCGATTGTTTTTAATGTGTTAGCTGGCTAACCAAACAGTAAATACGGTTACAAATCAAATGAGACATGTGCTTAATGGTCCGTCGAACCGAATCCAAACACGTGGTTTTAAAACTACCAGATGTGCAACAGCGGTCAACCAAATAAGACCAATGACCATGTGGTTAAAAGTAGAATCGTACAACGTCTAAACATGCTATAAAAGATTCAATAACAGGTCAGCTTGCGTACATTTGGCTTAAATGTAAAGAAAGTTTCTTTGTTTACAGAAGAAATCCTTGACAAAAGAAGCACACATGTAATCGCAAATCGATTTTAAGAGAAACAAAGTTGAACTCGGTTATTTTTATTACGCGATATGTAATTAATTTGAATGTATGGATGTAGGTAGATATGCTACAATCAAATAGTAAACAGCAAGGTAGTCTTTCATGAGATATGCGTTTTCTAAAGGTATAAATTTCCAACGCTGATCGTGTTTTGATGGAAAGAGAATTATAAGCTTTGACGGCTCTAACTGTGAAGGAGGACTTGTGTCGCTGACTTCTGCAACGAGAATACTCTACAATACTCTACGTGTACGTGTGGAGCAAGATTGAACAATAAACTTTTTTACATCAATGACTTGAAAAAGTAGAGGCTGGACTGCACATCAGTGTGTGTTACCTTTAAGCTGCTCCAGCTGTTCAGATAGCAAATTGTGTCTGACTCGCGACTCCCTCAATGCCATGTCTGCCTTGACTGTCATCTTCTCACAGCCTTCGAGTAAATTTCGCAGATTCCTCTCCAGAACGTCGATCAAACCTGAACTGGTGTTTGTGTCTGACTTATTCGAGCCGTTTTGAGGCACGTTTTGCAGCATGTTAGAGACATCGCGAAGGAAAGCCATCGTATTCGTATTTGTATACTTCGACATTTTATGGCTCCAGTCGCAGACCTGAAATTCATTATCACAATCAACATGTACAGTAGAATTAATATCACTATGGTATTCCAGTCACAAATCGTGATAATAAGCGCGTGGTGATATTAAGAGGGTACAAATAGTTGATTTAGACAGAGCTTGGTTCTCGAACTGAAGTGATATTAAAGCCGGTTGTAATATTAACCAAGGTGATATTAACGGGGTTACACTGAAGTGATATTAAGCGGGTTGTAATATTAACCAAGGTGCTATTAACGGAGTTACATTGTATATAGCTGTCTGTTATTGTATTTTACATCATTTCATAAAGCCATGTTGTGGTTGTAGTTGACTCCATATCGAACGAGACTAAGTCAATCAAAGGCACGATAATGTTGCAACGAATATAATCCAAGACCGAATGAACTCATACAATGCAGACTTACATAATTATACACAACTATAGTGCCTCAAACACAAATGCGAGATTAGATAAAAACAAGGCTATGACACCACTATCAAAAATTAGAACTTGGTTGTGCAGCGATTGTATTAGCATGTTTAACATTCAATAACATGTCATGTTTACACCCGATCTGCATAATATTTTATGTCGTAAAATTGTAGCCTCGTTTCCATGTAATCTCGTATTGGTGGTTGATTTACAGTACTACATAGAGTTATTAGAGAGTACGCAATAGCAAGTCCGAGGCATGTATGAGCACATTCGGTCATTGATTACATTCGTTGCAACTTTATTGTTCCTTCGATGTGACTGCATCTATAATGCTACAACCTCGTATTGGTAAACCTCGTTCTCATGTAAACTATATTATATTGCAATCTCTCCTTTGTAACTCAGTGTTCCGTGAATCGTTGGTCAATACATTTACTAAAGTAGCTACTTGCCTATTATCTGTCTGGCTTGCTAAATCATGATCTGGCTCAACACATCATTCTTTCAACACTTACATTGGGTTTCTCATCGAAAACTTTTTGCTGTGTTTTTGTCTGATTCTCGTTTCTTTTGCGGGAGCTGAATTCTGCCCGGACAGCAATCGATGCCTGCAAAATAAATACGACAATTAAAAGCAAATACACTTCAAAACAGATGTCCCTATTTTGAGAACAAACTTTTCTCAATTCAAATTTCTTAAAATTACATTAATACAAGAACATTTGCTTGCGGTGTAAGCCACAAATGAGTATGAGTATATATTTAGACCATATCGTAAACGAAATAAAAAAACAATTGATTTTAGAAAGTGTGAAGAACAAGAAATGTAATTACATGATATGATCATGGGTCTTTCTGTAAGACAAATTTGCTTTTTTGTTTGGGAGAGTTAAAATAGCAATATGGTTACTGTAATAGTTATATA